>SJYV01007170.1:1005854-1055031 GCA_006410875.1 Neotragus pygmaeus
CTCTCTCTCTCTCTCTCTCTCTCTCTCTCTCTCTCTCTCTGTGTGTGTGTGTGTGTGTGTGTGTGTGTGTGTGTGTGTACATATATATATATATATATATATATATATATATGTCCCTTGAACAACGCTGGTTTGAACTGCATAGATCCACTTACAGGTGGCCATTTTTCAATCATAAATACTACAGTACTACATAATCCCTAGTTACTTGAATCTGCAGATATGCAGAAAAGAAAGTGTAAACAAACAAAGTATATACAACTATAAAGTATAGACAAATTTTTGACTGCATGTAAGGTCAGGGCCTCTTAACCCCCAAATTATTTAAAAGTCAGCTGTATATTTTAAAAAAATCTCAGATTGTTTTTGTTCTCTGAAGAACCCTTAATGATACACTATCTAATGAATTAGTTGTGGGTCTACCAATGGGAATGGTGAATGGGGAGGAGTTGGGTCAAGACAGAGAAGAAAAGTAGAACAGTGTGAGCCTGTACTCTCCAAGGACCATCTAGCTTCTGGTGCCCTGTGGCTACTCTCACTTATTCCATTCAAATTAAGTGTAAACAATAACTTACATAATCATACAACCTAATTTCTTTAGTTCTACTCTTAATGAGATCCTGCTGGAATTCTAACAGCAGCCCTCAGGGACTTGGCCTGGGCCCAGGTTCTTGCTGCCTTGAGCCAACCCTTAAAGCGGAGTAAGGAATTATTACCAAGTGTCAACAAAAAACAGAAAGAAAGAGATATATATTGGAAAATGCAACCTAAGGTTAAAAAAATAAATCAGTAAATAGGGCAAAGATAATCACTGTTATGGAGAAAGCCTACAATCTGTATTAAAGCTAAAACTGTCTTGATTTTTCTCCTAATATTCTTTGAACTTGCACATTGTTGCAGTAGCATTTTAAGCTCTTCATATATATTTATTAATTTACTTCCAAGCTAACCCTAAAAGTTAAGTGCTATGATAAAATCCATTTTCAAGTTGAAAAAGGGAAGGCAGAAAGAGATGAAGTAATTTCTACAAAGTTCCAGAGTAAAAGGGCTGGTTTTGAAGCTAGACAGTATATATCCAGAAGCCACATTTTGAAACATGTATAATATCATATATGAAACGAATCGCCAGTCCAGGTTCGATACATTATACTGGATGCTCAGGGCTGTTGCACTGGGATGATCCAGAGGGATGGTACAGGGAGGGAAGTGGGAGGGGAGTTCAGGATGGGGAACACATGTATACCTGTGGCAGATTCACGTTGATGTATGGAAAACCAATACAACATTGTAAAGTAATTAACCTCCAATTAAAATAAATATTTATATTTAAAAATATATATAGGATGCATAAAATATGATGTAGCACACGTTTATTCACTATTCCTTTATAATTCCCTCCAATGTGTACAGAAAAAGAAAAAGACAATTTGTCACACTTCCTTCATATTGTTATAAATGTCTTTTCTTTCTAGAATAAATAAGGCCCCCAAATTCAAATATCCAGCTGAAGTATAACAATGAACAAAATCACATTTTCTAGCTATTTTAATCAACTAAAACCACTATATAAATAAATAAACTTAGAAATGAGAATACAAAGTACAGAATAAATTTTTGAATACATTAATCTTATACCAATACATCAAAATCTATATAGAGAGTGTATATAATAGCATATTTACATAAAATTTAGATACTACAAACTGAACAATGTTGTGAAAGAAACTGCTGACACTTTCAAAAAAAGTATGTCCAAAAGGTCTCAGGATCACACTGTCACAGGCTGTTTCAACTTTGAATCCATTTGTAATTCTTTTGTGAACTAAACTTTTACAGAGCATAGATAACCATTTTCTTTTTGTAAAACCAGGATAATAAGATAGCCTTGATTTTAAAAAACCCACAAACTAGTGTATACTAAGAGAAAATAACTGCAAATACATTTTTCATATTAATATAAACAATAGATCCTAAACATAAGATAGCAAAATTAATATTAAGGTGCATTTATAGAATAATACACCATGATTAGTACTTAATTACTCCAAAAATATTAGGCTCATTGAAATAAATCTATTAATAGTCTTTTCAAACTGACAGGACAAAAACAGATTATACACAAAGTAGAAAACATGCAAAATTATATGATAGGTATAAAAAGTAATCAAATTCAAAATTCATACCTGATTTTTAAAAATAAGACCTTTTATTAAGAAAAACACAGAAAAAAAATTGTTTTAAATGGAAAGACTATATCTACTTCAAACAAACACCTCATGCTTTGAAGTAAAAAGCAGAAGTGTCATGGTATCTCTACTATTTTCTATCTCCAAACTTTTTAGACCAGTTTTCTGTGATTTAAAAAAAAAAAAAAAAAAAAAAAACATGCTTCAATGCCATTCTCCCAAATCATCCTACCCTCTCCCTCTCCGATTTGGGAGAATAGCATTGAAGCATGTATACTATCATGTAAGAAACAAGGCGCTGGTCTATGTTAGATGCAGGATGCAGGATACTTGGGGCTGGTGCACGGAGATGATCCAGAGAGACGTTGTGGGGTAGGAGGTGGGAGGGGGACTCAAGATTGGGAGCTAGTGTACACCTGTGGTGGATTCATATCGATGTATGTCAAAGCCAATGGAGTATTGTAAAGTAAAATAAAGTAAAATTTAAATAAACAAAAAACTAAATGAGAACTATAAGTACTTGTAAGTAAGAAGCAAACTTATAGTTTCTTACAGATATGATAATGGTTCCTACAAAGGGGCCAGCCATCCCTTCTTTGCACAAGATACCAATGTCCTTTGACAAGCCAGTTTTCCTTAAGAAATGGATTTTGATTCCCATAAGCTTGTGCCAGTGATGCCATTCCCCTTGTTGTTGATAGATTTAGATTTGTGAGTGCTACTAGTCTCTGGACTTCACAGATGAGCAGTTTATTTTAGCTTAGATGCAGACTACTTCAACTTTCTTTGGCAGATTCACAGGACCAGAATCCTTGACCTGTTTTGAACTGAATGTTAGCAGTCACAGGACTCTCACTGAATCACCTCTATAAATATCTAAAAAAGCAAATCTTGAAGGACACATGTCTTCTTCCACATAAAAAGGTTATCCTCCCTAACATTTGATTCTCTCTATATTAGCTCTCCAATCCCAAGAGTTACCATTCTCAGTGCCACTCAGTAATCTCCTGGGACACACAACAAGTTAGTTGGAATGTCTTTCTTGCTCCTTTCCTGCCCTCCTTAGAGGGGAAAGGAATTGTGATATACTTTTCCTACACACTCATTTCCCCACGTGCAACCTTTAAGCCATCAGAAAATATCTATATTAATGTTTATCTCTAAAACTCTGATTGACTAATTTATTCTTATTCTTCTCCATTACATATTTTATAAACCACTTAATTACATTATAAGCACTTTTTTCTACCATCACTATTACCTGCATAAAATAGATAATGGTGAAAAACTATAGTTCCTGGCTCATTCTTTGGAGGCAACTACTCTCAGTTATTCTAATTGATGTTTTCTTATGGGGGAGGGAGGAATCTTATATTTGTATCCATATTTCTGAAAAATATACTTAAAATTTTTCATCCTGATTTTTAAAATTTAAACATCTTCTATTTCCTATCTGACAGTAGAAAATTAGATTTTAACATTCTCAGAACCAGATTCTCTCCTACACTTTCCTCACCTACAACCCAAAGCATGTGCATGCTCCACTTGTCTTCCTGTGATCCATTATATCCCTATTTTGACATTGTTTCGGTTTCCTCTGGGTCCTGCTGTTCTCTGTTGTTTTAATTTAGCCTTGACATCTCATTTTAGATTATTTCTATTTAGCCAGTTTCCCCACAGAATCCTTCATACTCTCTAAATTCTTGCCTGAGAGGCAGAGCCTGGACCTGACTGAGTAAAAAAGCTGATGCACTCACCATTCAGTATCCAGAATTTCAAAAAATAATACTACAACATGATGGGGGAGTGGTGAAGGTGATGGTGTGTATGGTGCAAGTTTGCCTTTATACAAAAGGTAATCAGACATGGCCTCTCCAGTGTCAATCATTTCACTATTTTTAACAGAAATAATACCTAACATAGTATGCAAAAGTGATAAAAGGACTTACTGTAATAAAAGTATTACAGCAAATAAGAAATATAGTTAATGATTAAGTTACTTCACCAATTATTCTTTAGGAAGAATAGTTAAGTAGCCTCCTTGTTAACTATCAAAATATATAATTAAAATTCCTAGAACAAACTTCTGTTAAAGCAGCTCCCCAAATGAGTCATCCACCTTAAGTAAATTTTAAAACTGAGGAAGTGCTCACAATTATCATTAATTTCACCAAACTACTAACTTTAGGCAAAAACACAGTCTTGCTAAGATTAGAAATTTTGTTACAACTAAATGTTAACCTAAACCTCCATTTCTTGAAGTGATTAAAACTTAAATCCTATGTGCAGTTACCAAATAATGACTCATTACAGTGAAATGCATATGTTTGAAAGATTTTTAGAGTTATTTGACCAGCTGTAACTAAATAAAACTTTGAATTTTTTTCAACTGTTGCCTTTTTTATATAAATAACAAGTTCATTATTTGCCAGTAAATGGAATAATCTGCTAATGAGCAGCACTTGTTTTGTGATGAATATTTAATTACCAGAATAGAAAAGAGAAAGATGCATCATACCTTAGTAAATTAATTCTTTTTTGTAGAGTGAATTTGCATCCACCTGGCAGAAAACATAAACAGTCTCTTAGTGAAAGCCTTGGGAGTTTGCTAAAATAGAGAAATTAAAGGGTCATTTAACCCTTTCACTCTTTGTCAGAATGACTGTCCCTCACAGATGTCTTCTTTATAATTCCATTGAAATTAATCAGATCTGTCTAAACCTAGTATATTTTGCAGTGCTGAGAATATAAATTAAGTGTATTTCCTATCATATTCAAAGATTACTATATTTCATATACAGGAAAACTGTAAAGAAATTGTAAAAACTATACAATTGAACACATGCAGGACCAGGTGATATTTAACATGTAATCATAATGATTTTTTTAAATATTATAAAGTCTATTCCCTGTAGCTCACTCAGTAAAAAATCTGTCTGCTGTGCAGGAGACCCAGGTTCAATCCCTGGGTTGGGAAGATCCCCTGGAGGAAGACATAGCCACCCACTGCAGTATTCTTGCCTGGAGAATCTCATAGACAGAGGAGCCTGGTGGGCTACAGTCCATGGGGGTCACAAAGAGTCAGACGCAAGGCAGTGACTAACACTACTACCACTATTACTTCCCAAGGCATTTTCAACAGTGGTCAATTATCTTTTTTCTTCCAATGGCAACTTCTGCTTTCCATTCCCTTGGTAATTATCTTCTCTCCATATGGAATGATCTCTCCCTCAAGTTTTAGAGTCTGAAAACTGAGAAGCCTGATGATTTACCAAGACATCTGTGGAAAGTATCTTATTTCAGGGAGTTCCAAACTTTACAGATGTTAGCAGGAAAAAAGATGAGTGGGTCAAGATAGAATGAAGACCACATCTAGGTTTTGTAGACATTGCCATCTTTTACAGTACNAAGCCTGATGATTTACCAAGACATCTGTGGAAAGTATCTTATTTCAGGGAGTTCCAAACTTTACAGATGTTAGCAGGAAAAAAGATGAGTGGGTCAAGATAGAATGAAGACCACATCTAGGTTTTGTAGACATTACCATCTTTGACAGTACTCTATAGAGAGAAAAGAATTATGGCCCTATATCAGGCAGTGTTAAAGCCAAACATCAAAGCAGGGGCACGCCTGACTATGTTGAAAACAGAATGGGTAACTTCTAAGCCAGATAAATGCATTAATGTAAAAAGATGACGAATGTGATACACTGCTAAAAGCACAAGTTGAGAGTCAGGAAATATGATTTTTCCCTCAGTTCAACAGGTAAGTCTTTTAGCTAGTGTCTTTAGGGTCCTAATACTTGTAAAATGTGGGCATTCCATTTAGAGATTCTAAAGATATCTGTAGATCTAATGTTCTAGAATTATGTGTTTCCTGAATAAGTAATACAAGACTCAATTTACATCCATCACAGATCATAAAATGAAGTGGTACCATTTAGATTTATTCTGATTTTCCTGGTTGTCTGATCTGTAATCATAAAACAGTATTGCAGCTACTGAACTGTAGTGGCAACAGCTTGTAAAACCTTTCCTTTTACAATGAGCTCTCTCCACTGCAGTGAAATTTGAAAACAGGAGTTTAACTATGTCCAATCCTCATACTGAATTTCATCAGGAAATTTGATATGATACAAGTGAAATCAGGAGTATTTAATTACTGCCTATTTTCATTAACTAATGACCCAATTTAGAATTGATTAAGGTAGAGTGCCACTACTAGATAAATTTAATACAACAACAGTATTTAGAGATAATTGCTCATTCTTTTTCTACTAAAATATAATTGATTATGGGTGGCTTTCCAAGGTGCTTAAAATTATGAATGTGATTTTATTGCTTATCACTTACTTCCTTAATTACTGGTGTTTTAATGATGGACTTACTAGAGAGGAACCATGGGAGTGTCTATGAGGAAACATATTAATAGAATGGATTTTAAAGTTATGAACTATGTGTGTGTGTGTGTGTGTGTGTGTGTGTGNTTTTACCTGATGGGATGGTGTAAACGTCTCCCCTTCCAAAAGCAAGCCCTCGTGATTCGAAACGGTGAAAAAATGAGCATAAACGCTGAAGAGGTTGTCGTCGGAGATCTGGTGGAAGTGAAAGGAGGGGATCGAATTCCTGCTGATCTCAGAATCATTTCCGCGAATGGCTGCAAGGTAGGTTTAAACAGCATTCCCTCTGCTTTGGTCCCGCAGCCCCAGATGAGGCTCGTGTTGCTCATGTGACACATTTGACTTTATTCACGGGCAGGTGGATAACTCCTCACTCACGGGAGAATCAGAGCCACAGACCAGGTCTCCGGATTTCACCAATGAAAATCCCCTGGAGACACGGAACATTGCCTTTTTTTCAACCAACTGTGTTGAAGGTAGGACCATTTTGAAGCACTCTTCAGCACAGCATGGCATTTATCTTGGGCTTTAATGACAACCACCAAAAAAAAATAACCCCACGGCCACAATTTCTCTTTGTTTTATGGGTCCCATTTCTGACCACTTCAGTCAAACGTGGCAGAAGCAGCTGACATGCTGGCAGGAAGACACAGTAAACCTCGTGGCCGCTTTTCCCGTTCCCTCTGCCTCACATGTCCCTCTTGTGTTGGCAACGCTAAGCTCAAGTAAGGTTTGGAGCTATGGTCCTGCTAATGGAGTGAAATCCCTTTGCCAGAGTCCATATAGTTTAAAAGAAACAGCATATACCACCAAAGATGTGGCCCTTAAAATTATGGGTGTTTCTTCTCTTTTTTCAACCCTGCTGTGTAGTTGTGCAAACTCTGCAGCTTGACTGATAAAATCGGGTACAATTTCCCATACTCTTTTTTTTTTTAAGGCACTGCACGTGGCATTGTCGTGTACACCGGGGATCGAACCGTGATGGGCAGGATTGCCACCCTGGCTTCTGGGCTGGAAGGGGGCCAGACTCCCATTGCTGCGGAAATTGAACATTTTATCCACATCATCACGGGTGTGGCTGTGTTCCTGGGCGTGTCTTTCTTCATCCTTTCTCTGATCCTTGAGTACACCTGGTTGGAGGCTGTCATCTTCCTCATCGGCATCATTGTAGCCAACGTGCCAGAGGGTTTGCTGGCCACGGTCACGGTAAGAGGCTGGGGGAAGGTGATGCTTGCCCACTCGGAAGGCCTGCCTCAGTGTGAGGTTCATCCACTACCCTCTCCTCGGGGGCTGCTGACTTGGGTTTTGGGGGTTTTTTTCTTGCATGTGTTTATATGTGAGTTTTCTTCAGAGCCAGCTGGGTAGGGTTAGACAGTGAGAAGACCTCAGCACATTTTTATGTGGAAGATGGTAACCCAGAAGCATACCTTTTTTTTTCCCCCCTTGAATTATCACATGATCCAGNGTTTTTTTCTTGCATGTGTTTATATGTGAGTTTTCTTCAGAGCCAGCTGGGTAGGGTTAGACAGTGAGAAGACCTCAGCACATTTTTATGTGGAAGATGGTAACCCAGAAGCATACCTTTTTTTTTCCCCCCTTGAATTATCACATGATCCAGAACAGTGTAGCCCAGAAAGGAGAAGGACTTAGGGCTGAGTGGGAAGAAAAGAATATGGTAATAGCCTTTTTAGAGGGGGTGGAAGGAGCCCCATATACATGTGGCCATTATCATTTCTTCCGACTTCAGAGGAAGGTTAGATTTAGTTTTAAGAAAGACTTCTATGGGGGCAGGGATAGCCAGAGTTCCTATGGAACGGCTGCCTGGCCATTTGAACTATTAATCATCTGTTCCCAATGCTTTAGGTGTGCCTGACCCTGACTGCCAAGCGCATGGCCAGAAAGAACTGCTTAGTAAAGAACCTGGAGGCTGTGGAGACCTTGGGATCCACGTCCACCATCTGCTCAGACAAAACTGGAACTCTGACCCAGAACCGGATGACAGTGGCCCACATGTGGTTCGACAACCAAATCCATGAGGCGGACACGACAGAGAATCAGAGTGGTAAGGCCGGCCTGCCCCCACAGCGCAGCCTCCCCTGCCTGGAGTTCATCGTTTGGTAGAGTGTTCTGGGTTTTTGATGTTTCTGGTTTGGGGCTTTTGTTTTGTTTTTTGCATGTCAATTCAAGCATGGTTGGAAAAATGCCTGAAACCTGACTACTTTATGGGGAAAGGAGGTGTGCCATTTCACATCGTTATGAGACTTCAGTACAAAGCTAAGCACTTTCTTCCTGTCTCTTTTTGCCTCCACCAGGTGTTTCATTTGACAAGACTTCAGCCACCTGGCTCGCTCTGTCCAGAATTGCAGGTCTCTGTAACAGGGCTGTGTTCCAGGCTAACCAGGATAACCTGCCTATCCTGAAGGTACGCTCAGCAGCTCTGTTCAGATGGTCTTCAGGTTCTGCACATGCCACACCAGAACCACCGCCTGAGGGCTCGCTTTAAAAAGCACGTGACCTTTGGGTGTTGTAAAGTCGCTGTCTGTTGTAAGACACTTGGAATGGTGTGTAACTCTTTGCTGTGTGTAACCTGAGTTGTATTGCCTGTAGATCCCCAAGTACTTATAGTACTCTGTGGTCCATAAAGATCAGTAAAGGGGGAATGTATGGGAAAAACTGACTAAAGTGGCATGGGGGGGCCAGGCCATCCACCGAACTCGTAAAATCCAGCTTGCCTCCTCTTGAGTTTATATCCTAATCACCTCACCTAGTGGACAGTGAGGGCTACATTTGTGACTTGGTAATCGTATTTGCATATTATGATACAGCAGATTCCAGTCAATCCCTTAAGCCATTTATTTTCTTAAAATAGCTCAGCTATTTCTCTTATCTTATTTGTTCTTAGCTTGTTTACTAATGATGCAACAATAAGCTAATTAAGCTCAGCCTCCTGGAATTCACATGAAATTTGCAATGACTAAGATATTACTGTGTGACCCAGTAAAGACTTGGTCCCAGAAAGGTCATGAGCTATACAAGGCCCTTGAGGCCGAGAGGAGCTACGTGGAGCCCCTTGGGGTGGCTCACTCTCCCTGAAGCTGCCTGTGGTGGATCTGGGTAGAAACTGTGTTGTCCAAGAGAATATGGCTCAGATGGAACAGAGATGACCTCTGTTTCGAGGACGGGGCTCCTTTATTCTTTAAAGGAGTTTCTTGGCATTGAATCGACGTTGATTTGGGGATGTTGCTCATCTTGGGATAAAGCTGGAGATGTCTGCTTCCTCATTTTACTTCCCTCAAAGTGGGATCTTCTGGGCTTTGAGCACAGGTACTCATAAGTATCCAACTTTTTCTCATTTCAAAGCTCCAGAAAGGTAGCATGAACTGTTATTTCTAAGTTATTTCAGGGGTCTGGAGCCATGTTATGTTAATGACATTATCAAAAAAAAAGAGGGGCCTACAGCCCTATTCTGCTTTGATAATTGTCTTTTATTAAAGTGATTCTACTTCCTGCTTCTTACGAAACCTGGCCACATTTCTTATTAAAAAGAACTCCTATAAGGAAACATTCATTTGCCCATCTGCACGTGTGGTCTGGTGTGCCAAAGTTATAAAATATTCTTCTGTGTGAAAGTTGAGTACAGCCGAAAATGCTTTTTAGTGTATCAAAATGTGTCACAGTATATAGCACACAGAATGCGTGTTACCTGAAGTGTGGGCTTTAACTAAAATGGTAGCTGATGACATTAGTGTTGGAACTAATAATAACTTTCAGTTCGCATCATTCAGGCCCAGATAATCTTGCACAATTAAATTATGTTTAGAACGTAAAGTCCTGCTTACTCTTTGACAGAGAGCATTTGCCCTCCATCCTGAGAACCCAGGGCGTTTTCTTCTTAAATTGCAGGGCAGTGAAGGGGACTGTAACTATTTACATTCTCCGTATTTTCTGATTCATAACTAGAAATAGGTGGTTGGGAATAATACTGTCTTTGAGACTTCTCAGCAGGCCCAGGGAAGCTTAAAAAAAAAGGCTGGAGTGGGTTGGAAGAGTGTGTCATGCCTCTCCCAGGGGTCAGTGACACCTTGCACTAGTTTGGGTAGGGTGAGGAGGGTAGGCCAGGAAGAGTTTGGAGTTTGAGAATAAAGGACTGTGATGGGTGGACACACCCCAGAATGGTGCTCTTCCTCGCCCACCTCCCCTCTCCTTCTGACAGATGGGAAGACGGTCCAAGCTTTCTCCTGGGTTTTGGTAGTGCTGAAGTGCTACAGGGCGAAGTGCTTTCATGGTGACTAATGGAGACATCTGTTCACAGCGGGCTGTAGCGGGTGATGCATCCGAGTCTGCGCTCCTCAAGTGCATTGAGGTGTGCTGCGGTTCTGTGAAGGAGATGAGAGAGAGATACGCCAAGATCGTCGAGATCCCGTTCAACTCCACCAACAAGTACCAGGTCTGAGGATCTGGGGCCTCATTGCCAGGGGGCACAGAAAGGAAGGGCATAGGCTGGAAAAAGATCCCTCCACCCTTTTGGAATTTCCCAGGTTTAAATGCTTTCTAAAAACGAATTAGTCACACTCTGTATGAGTGCTTGGATCTGACATCTGTGTCCCTGAAGAAAATTCTAATTTATTTGAACATTAGTAGGATGAAGGAGCCTCTTCTTCCTAATGTGTTGTCCAGGCCCTTTTGAGTTCTCCTCTGTGGGTTGGAATGGGTGTGGGGATGGGGGAGAGGGCTGGGCAGGGCTGCAGGTGCACGTGAGTCTGCCAGTCCCTGTTCTGGATTTTCTTTGGGAAAATTGTGTACATGAACATGTGTCAGGGATTCATGAGCACCTTGCCACACTCGTTTCCTCTGTAGCATTCAAAGTGTGCTATAGGGTGTAATACACTAAATTCAGAAATAAGGGATCTTGTATCTTTCAGAACAATTACTAGGAACTTACCTAGTGCTCCACTGGTTAGGATGGACTTTGACTGCCAGGGGCCTGGGTTCAATCCCTGGTCAGGGAACTAAGATCCCACAAGCCACATGTCACAGCCAAAAAAAAAACTCCCTCCCTGGGCTATGAGGCCCAGCTGTCCAACGTTGGCATGCTTACCATTCTTTACAGTTATCCATCCACAAGAATGCCAATGCAGGTGAGCCCCGGCACCTACTGGTGATGAAAGGTGCTCCGGAGAGGATCCTGGACCGCTGCAGCTCCATCCTCATCCATGGCAAGGAGCAGCCCCTGGACGAGGAACTGAAGGACGCCTTTCAGAACGCCTACCTGGAGCTGGGTGGCCTCGGAGAGCGTGTGCTGGGTACGCTGATAGTCCGGGAAACACTGGCCGGTTACCGCGTTAACCTCTGCTTCTCGTTAACTTCCCTTTATTTGCCCCCTTTGTTTTGAAAACCATAAACGCTGAAGACATTGGGCAACAAAATCCTGCCAGTTTGCCTCTGATTCTGACTTAGACCTTTGGTCTCATGCTGGTCAGTTCTGTTTGCTCAGAAAAGGAGGGGAAGAGAGTTGTGGTCTGGCTTTTGTTGCTATGTCCATGATCTGTAAGCTTCATGAAATGAAAATTCATTCATTCCTTGGGAATCTAGAATAAAGCCGCTTCCCGGCTGCCACAGAATGGCTGTGACTTTACCTGGGCACTTGTGTCACCAGCTCACAGATTAGGTGAATGCTTGGAGCCTCGGATGCCACCTGTTCTGTGTCAGCCACTGCGGACAAGAAGCACGTTCACCCACTGTGTCATAGGGAAAGTGGCATCTGTCATCTTTTGTACAGATAAAAAATGAATTACATCACTAATGATGTAATTCCTCTGTTCTCCTTAGTTGGGTAACTTAGAACTGATTACCAGGTCCCCGTAGTCTTGTTCTTACCTGCTCTTCAGTCTAACTTGAGGTGTCTTAGGTCTCTTTTCAACTGAAAGGTCATTCTTAAGTGTTTGTTTTGTTTTTCTGTTTCTCCACCTCCGCCACCCCACAGTAGAAGCAGTCTCTCCTATGAGTCCACAAAGCACCTGATACCACTTTAAAGGACATTGTAACCTCCACACAACATTGAAAGAAATGTCTTAAGTATCACGATTCTTGTGTTAACAACACTACTACTAGATGATGAACCCCTTGGACAGAGTGTATCTGATCTGCATTTATCCTCTAGGCTTGGCCTCTTTCTTCTACACAGCTGCTTAGCAGTATATGTTTTGGTTAGATGAACAGTGAGTAGACCCATGGCCTTGGTTTTTTCTCCAGAGAGGAGAGTAGAGACAAGTAATCACACAATGTGCCAAAGTCCAAGTAAATGAGGGGGCGGGTCTCAGTTCACTTCCATTCAATCGCTCAGTCATGTCTGACTGCGACCCCATGGACTGCAGCACTCTAGGCTTCCCTGCCCATCACCAACTCCTGGACCTTGCTCTGACTCCTGTCCATCGAGTTGGTCATGTCATCCAGCCATCTCATCCTCTGTCGTCCCCTTCTCCTCCCACCTTCAGTCTTTCCCAGCATCGGCCTCTTTTCCAATGAGTCCATTCTTCACATCAGGTGGCCAGAGGATTGGAGCTTCAGCTTCAGCGTCGGTTCTTCCAATGAATATTTAGCACTGATCTCCTTTCGAGTGGACTGGTTGGATCTCCTTGCTGTCCAGGGGACTCTCAAGAGTCTTCTCCAACACCACAGTTCAAAAGCATCAATTCTTTGGCACTCAGCCTTCTTTATAGTCCAGCTCTCACATCTGTGCATGATGGAAAAATCATAGCTTTGACTATATGGACCTTTGTCAGTAAAGTAATGTCTCTGCTTTTTAATATGCTCTCTAGGTTTGTCATAGCTTTTCTTTCAAGGAGCAAGGCTCTTTTAATTTCATGGCTGCAGTCACCATCTGCAGTGATTTTGGAGCCCCCCAAAATAAAGTCTGTCACTGTTTCCACTGTTTCTGTTGTTTCCCCATCTATTTGTCATGAAGTAATGGGACCAGATGCCATGATCTTAGTTTTTGAATGTTGAGTTTTAAGCCAGCTTTTTCACTTTCCTCTTTCATACTCATCAAGAGGCTCTTTAGTTCCTCTTTGCTTTCTCCCATAAGGGTGGTGCCATCTGTGTATCTGAGGTTATTGATATTTCTCCCGGCAATCAATTCCAGTTTGTGCTACATCCAGCCTGGCATTTCTCATGATGTACTCTGCATATAAGTTAAATAAGCAGGTTGACAATATACAACCTTGACATATTCCTTTCCGAATTGGGGACTGAAACCATGGTGCTCCAGACTCCCATTTCTCCACATAAAACAGAGCCTCATCCTCTGAGGCTTGGTGATGGATTCTGTCTGTCTTGCGTGGTTTCCAAGGACTCTGTATCATTCATAAATGTTCAGTGAAACTCATTTGGTGATAAAAGTAGAGTTTTTAAAAAAGCTTTCCAAACTAACAAACTGCTGCACCACAAGCTGGCGTCCTGCAGCTTCCTCTGTCACTGGAAGTCCTCACAGACTCCCTGCCCTCTTGCAGGTTTCTGCCACTTGCTGCTGCCAGATGAGCAGTTTCCTGAAGGCTTCCAGTTTGACACCGACGATGTGAACTTCCCTGTCGATAACCTCTGCTTCGTGGGACTCATCTCCATGATTGACCCACCACGGGCTGCCGTCCCAGATGCTGTGGGCAAATGCCGAAGTGCTGGAATCAAGGTACTGCCCCCACCCCCTCCTTGGCATCACCTCTTAGCAGTTCTGCGCACGCTGCTTAGTGCCCCTCAGGGTCCACGGGATCGCTAGCGTTTCTCACCTGGAGTATCGATGTCTCATCTCCAGAGCTTTTTCATTACCCCCGGAGAAAGCCAAATGGTATTAAAATGTTGGTGTAAGCAGCAGATGAAGAGTCGAAAAGTTAAAAAAAAAAAAAAAAAAAACTTTAAGAGAAATGTAACTAAGCAAATTAAAAAGCACTGAAGACTTGGTAAGGGTTTAAATTTTGAAATAGTTGCCTTATTCTAAATTAGTACTCATCATGCAATGAATGGCCTGTCTTGTGTTTGCAGTTAGTTGGTGTTGAAGGGACTGTTTGGTGTATACTCTGTGTCTGTCCTAAGTTGCAGAGTGTTCAGGTGTGCCGGTTCGGTGTGGTTTGTACAGTCTGCCGTGTTAGTGGCTGTTTGGCTTATTTCCACCTTTTCATGAGTACTACTGCTCTGAAAAGCTTTGTAAAAATTCTTCTCCTATCACTTTGATTATATTCTTAATGTAATCATAGGGTCAAAAAAACAGTAACTGATTTGAATTCTTGTTACTTATTGCTTTTCCTCCAAATTGGTCCAGTTTCAGGATGCTGACCAGCAATGTGTGGGCCCTGTTATGCACCAGCATGAGATTTTCATCCTTTTTTGTTGTTGTTGGGTTTATTAAATTTGAATATCTTTGTTTGATGGTGTAAAAAGAAAAAGATAACTGTTTATCCTGTGTGACTGTGTGCCAAGATAAAATCTGGGTTTTGCTTGGTATCTTCTGTGAACTCGTGTTTGTGTTTTGGGCTAGTTCGTGTTTATCGGTTTTCTATTTGTGTTTCTTTCCCTTTGATATTGCAAGCTGAGTCATCCTTGATATTTATTCTTGCCCACTTGTAAGACTCCTCAAGGTCATTTGCTTGGCAGCTGCTTTCAGCAGATTGTCCTCTTTTTTGCCACAGGTCATCATGGTCACTGGAGACCATCCCATCACTGCCAAAGCCATTGCCAAAGGTGTGGGCATCATCTCAGAAGGGAATGAGACTGTAGAAGACATTGCTGCCCGCCTCAATATCCCAGTGAGCCAGGTGAACCCCAGGTAAGGCGGGAAGGTCAGAGCACTGCTGCCTTGAATGTGCACATGCTGGTAGTTGGGCATCTTCAGCTTGGTTCTACATGGTTTCCTTCTAGGGTTACTCTGGGTAGGGAGGCCCCTTCAGTGGCAGAAAGCAGCCTTGTTCCCAGGGAGAGTTTTCTTTCTTTTTTTTTTTTTTAATTGGAGGTTAATTACTTGACAATATTGTGGTGGTTTTGCCATACCTTCATGTGAATCAACCATGGGTGTACATGTGTTCCCCATCCTGACCCTCCTTCTCACCTCCCTCCCCATCCCATCCCTCAGGGTCATCCCAGTGCACCAGCTCTGAACGCCCCAGGGAGGGTTTTCAATAAAGCAATCATTGTAAGCAACACTTAGATGGTGCTTACTGTTCTAAGCATTTGCTACAGAAACCCACAGAGGTCGGTAGTGCTCCCAGCTTGCAGAGCAGGGGAGCTGAGGCCGAGTCTCGCAGTACACTCGGCAGTCAGGCTTCTGAGTTCATGCTGTTCCCCTTCTCCTTACTGTCCAGCACCTAGCACCTTGTCATTTTCAGATCCACACTAACAAAGTGGGCAAGGCACTATGACTATGACTCAGGCCAGAAAGGAGAATTTTGGCAATAAAGTGAAATAGATAACTTGAGACAAATTAGATTTGCTTTTCCAATGTTTTGTTAAGGCTTAGCGCCACCCCCACCGAAGCCTTCTTTGGGTTTGGTCTTTCATCAGCTCTGCCAGTGTCTAAAACTTAGCTATGTTGTTTCGATGCATCCTGTAAACATGGGGTAAGGAAGGTGAGAGACAGGCCTGCCTCATGGTGGTCGTGAATCTTGAATGAGACAATATACATGAGTATGCTTTGTAACCTGTAACACTCTGCACAGGTAATACCTTTTACTTAATGGGACAGTTCCCCCTGGCTTTATGGTGTTACGCTTCCCTGGTGGCTCAGACGGTAAAGAATCCACCTGCAGTGCCAGAGACCTGGGTTCAATCCCCAGGTCGGGAAGATCCCCTGGAGGAGGAAATGGCAATCCACTCCAGTATTCTTGCCTAGAGAATCCCATGGACAGAGGAGCCTGATGGGCTACAGCCTGTGGGTTCACAGAGAGTCGGACACGACTGAGTGAGCAACGCAGCTCTGCATAGTGAGAGAACTTTTGTTCTCAGTGAAGAAGGGACAGACAGGTGACCTTTATTTGTGTGTTTTGGTGTTTTTTTTTTTTGTTTTTTTTTTGATCCTGATCGTAGGGATGCCAGGGCCTGCGTGGTGCATGGAAGTGATCTGAAGGACATGACTTCTGAGCAGCTGGATGACATTTTGAAGTACCACACGGAGATTGTGTTCGCCAGAACCTCTCCGCAGCAGAAGCTCATCATTGTGGAAGGTTGCCAGAGACAGGTCGGCACACAGCCGGGGCGGGCTCTTTCAGGCGCTGCTGACCTCAGTGATTGCAGTTCCAGTAAAAACAAAAAACAAGGCAACAGTGCTGGAAAATTGAGCCAGCTAGCTCCTCTCTGTCTCAGTACACATGGGCCAGTAAGAAGCTCCGGGCGTAGAGAGGATGGTGACTGGATTGTGGTTTGGCCAAGACACATGCTCTACTGTACTGGTCTTTACTGTGGCCCCGAGCTAGAGCTTCAGCACTCAACACCAGAAGAGCAGTGCAGGGTCCCGACGTCCACACCAGGGATGTGAATGCCCAGGGGCTTCATCTCGTACCTGGGAGAGACCTGGGGGTGATGGTGCACAAAGGAGCGNCCCCGAGCTAGAGCTTCAGCACTCAGCACCAGAAGAGCAGTGCAGGGTCCCGACGTCCACACCAGGGATGTGAATGCCCAGGGGCTTCATCCCGTACCTGGGAGAGACCTGGGGGTGATGGTGCACAAAGGAGCGGGGCTTTCCTGAGGGACACTCACCCGAGTCACGACCTTCATGTAGACCTTGTGAACAAGCTGGGGGCGTCTCCTGGATCCTGTTGTTTAGTATTAGCTGTGTGCGTTCCTGGCTGCAATAGTTCTAAGTCTAGATGAGTCTCAATGGGAAAGGAGCAGCGACTGTAATGAGAAGCAGATAGAGGCGGCACTTCACTTATGCCCAACCATGCAATTCCACTCCTTTTCCTGGCAGGGCGCCATTGTGGCTGTAACTGGAGACGGTGTCAATGACTCCCCGGCTTTGAAGAAGGCAGACATTGGGGTTGCCATGGGGATTGCAGGCTCAGACGTGTCTAAGCAAGCTGCTGACATGATTCTCCTAGATGACAACTTTGCCTCCATTGTGACTGGAGTAGAGGAAGGTGAGAGTGCTGCGTGAAACCTGGTCCAGATGCTGCTGAGCAGTATCCATTTCTGCGTGTGATTTCTGGTCCTTTTCATTAAGCTCTACGTTAAAAACAATCTTGCTTTCCCAGGTCGTCTGATCTTTGATAACTTGAAGAAATCCATTGCTTATACCCTCACCAGTAACATTCCTGAGATTACCCCCTTCCTGATATTTATTATTGCAAACATTCCACTCCCCCTGGGGACCGTCACCATCCTCTGCATCGACTTGGGAACGGACATGGTGAGTGACTGGCACATCTTACACATGTCACAGTGCTAAGGTGTGGCATTAGCATTCACCGCTGTGCTCTCTGGGTCCCCGTGGCCAGCGTTTCGAAATGTCACTACCGAGAATTTTTTGGCCTGTGTGTAGCAGCCTCAGCATCAAAGATTCAGTGTTAAATCATTCTTTAAGACAGCTGTCAATACCTGTTTATCAGATAGAAATCTTCCCTTTTGTCTCATTTTGCCCTTTTTTTTAAAAAGAAGGGGGACTTATCTTGTTATGAAAAACATTTTTTTTAAGGGAGAGCAAGAATTTGAGAACAAACAAAAGGGTCACAACATGAGCTTGCCAAGTTTCTGATAACTTCTCGCCCCTCCTTCAGGTCCCTGCTATCTCCCTGGCTTACGAGCAGGCCGAGAGCGACATCATGAAGAGACAGCCCAGAAACCCCCAGACGGACAAACTCGTGAACGAGCGGCTGATCAGCATGGCCTACGGACAGATTGGTGAGCCAGCTGATTTCAAGTATCTGTAGGGGTGGTGTCTGCCTCAGACAGGGTTTCTGAGGCTTCAGAAGTTGGGTAACTTCCAAATCTAAGATGAGCCAGGATCTAGGGTAAGGTTGGGGATTTTTTTTAGATCCTCTTCCATGTGAGAAGACCTCTTTTGCCATCTTCCCAGAAACCTTAGTTCTTTACATTGGGCAGTTGTAACTGAGCTCATCTGCTTTAGAACAGAGAAACACCCCTGCTCATGGAGCCTTTTGAATGCCAGGCACTACTCCTAAGAGCTGCAGTATTAACTCAAAGGCAGCTTTTCTGGGGAAATAAAGTACTACCGCTGATTGGACTCAGCAAACTCTTAACTCTGTACCCAATGGAGTTTGGAGGTTTGGCTGACTGGTCACCATCACATGGCAACTCTGCACCCTCACTCTCCTCACCCCCAGGGCTTGATTTCTGTTCCACTCATGGAGCAGAACCAGCTAACAGGTAGTCTAGATGGGGGACAGTGAAAATACCCTTTGATCCTAAACACTGCCTTTAGCAGAACTTCATAAAGCCACCAGCAGCAACTTGTTCTTCTAGACTAATTGCATCACTGTGAACACTTGGGTAAAAATGAGACAAATCAAGTACATTATGGAAATATGGCAAAGGTTGATTTAACCATTTCTGACAACAAAGTAATTGGCTGATGGCTGCTGTTGCTGCTACTGCTGCTAAGTCACTTCAGTCGTGTCCAACTCTGTGTGACCCCATAGACGGCAGTCCACCAGGCTCCCCCGTCCCTGGGATTCTCCAGGCAAGAACACTGGAGTGGGTTGCCATTTCCTTCTCCAATGCATGAAAGTGAAAAATGATGGCTAGAAAGGCCTAATTTTGAAGTAGGAAAATGGTCCAGAGTATAGGATGAAATCCCACCCCAAAGAGTTGAAGGCAATATAGTTGGATTGGATCCCAGGGAGAAGGATCCTAGAATTGGGAAAGTGGAGGATCAGGTCAGAAAGTGCCACATTCATGATTTCCACAGTGGCTGGCAAAAAGGCCATGTGTAAAAATTTTGAGAGATGGAACAGGAGTCGTAATTTTTTTTCAGGAATTAAAAAATGTGGATGTGGATTTTTACCCCTAAGGGTCATGTCCTGATAGAAGCAGATGACCAAAGAATAGAGGTGGGTGTTTTAAGAAAAAGGGCCAGGTCCCTCTTTTAAGCTCTAAAAAGTGACTCAAAGTGGAACAGGTGTGGGTGAAGAGTATGCCTGCAGATGCCTTGTACCCGGCCCTGGCATTCAAGTTCTTTTCAACTTCTCAGGTATGATCCAGGCCCTGGGGGGCTTCTTCACTTACTTTGTGATCATGGCTGAGAATGGCTTCCTCCCAAATCACCTGCTGGGCATCCGAGTGACCTGGGATGACCGTTGGATCAATGACGTGGAGGACAGCTATGGGCAGCAGTGGGTAAGTGAGGGCTGCCTGCCTGCCCATGCCAGACAGAGCTCCTCTAGCACCAGAGGACAGGGCCTCACGGGCTCTGGACACATGGGCCAAGAGCCATGCTCATCGGCCTGCCTTGTGCATTTCAGACCTATGAACAGAGGAAGATCGTGGAGTTCACCTGCCACACGGCCTTCTTTGTCAGTATCGTGGTGGTGCAGTGGGCTGACTTGATCATCTGCAAGACCAGGAGGAATTCCGTCTTCCAGCAGGGGATGAAGTGAGTAGGCCACAGTCGGGGGTCTCACCTCAAAGACGGGTCTGGTGATGGATGTCTAACCCCCTGTGCTAAATAAAAAGCCCAGCACCTGACACATTGGACAGAAGTTCTAGAATCTTGTTTGGGGAGCTAATTCATGAAGCAAAATGTCATTTTCTACGTTTTTTCATCTGACCTCAGGTTCCTAAGTACAAATACAGACCTATGAAGACATCAACCTGCCATGTAAAACATAGTAGGGATTCCCCTGGCACTCCAGTGGTTAAGATTTCGCCTTCCAATTCAGGGGACGTGGGTTCGAACCCTGATCAGGGAGCTACATGCCTCATGGGCAAAAAAGACCAAAACATGAAGCAGAAGCAATATTGTAACAAATTCAATAAAGGCTTTAAAAGTGGTCCACATTAAAAATAATAATAATAAAAAACAATGTTAGAAGATACACTTTTATTTGTAGTTTTTAAACTTCTCTCCTCTCCTTGTTTTTAGGAACAAGATCTTAATATTTGGCCTCTTCGAAGAAACAGCCCTTGCTGCTTTCCTTTCCTACTGCCCTGGAATGGGTGTTGCCCTGAGGATGTATCCCCTCAAGTAAGTCCCTCTTCTTTTAGGTCCAAAAAGTTGGAAATAGCCAGCATGGCTTGTTCCTCTCATGGCACATGTTAGTAGCTGTTTTTTTCGGGGCTGTCGGCTGATAGGTACAAGAATTCCTCTGGACTGGGAAACAAAGGCTGACTCAGTGATGCAGACCAGGAATCGGTGTTGATAGGGCCACCCAGGCTCTGACCCTTGGGCTTGCTCACCAGCCAGCTGAGCTGAGCGCCAAAGCCCGGTTGTCTTGAGGCCAGCGGGGACATCCTCAGCTGTGAAGTTGGGGTCTCAAGTCCAAATCTTGATTTGCTCACCCAGTGAATGATGTGCATCACATCGCACACCCCTCATCTCTGGGGCCTCTGACTCCTCTGCTCTCAGAGGAGGATGGTGGAGCCACAAATCTGAGGTCTTTTATAGTCGAGCACTGGTAGTGTAAGGAGATCATGCATAGGTAGAGATTCAGAGGAAGCCAGCCACTTGTCTTCGGTCAGAACCCGACTGGCCTTGAACATGGTGAATGACAACACCTTCGATAGATTGAATTTTCACATGCAGAATTTGCCACAAACTCCCAAGAGTGTTTTGAAGGATTGAGTGTGTTTGTGGTATCTGCCAACTGGTTCAGGTTAGGCAGCTGCATCCTCATTAGAATATGCTAAGCCACAGAAAGTGGGACTTGTGATCTGAACATCAGTCTCCCATCCTTGTTCATTCAAACCCGTCTGGACTCTCTCTCAAGTAGCCTGTTGCCCTCAGCACTTCTCCCTGTTCTCATCCCAGAAGTAACCAGACCTCATGGGTTCCCTGGCTTCCTGTAGGGGTAGACTGGCATCCAGGGTCTGGTTACTGTGCCAGACGGTCTTCCTAGCCTTGGACCCATCCAGGCTTGCTTTGGGTGAATTGAGCACTCCTCCTCTGCCTCCGTGTTTGGGAGGCTGCTCCCTCCCACTGTGTCAGCCCTGGTCGTTCTGCCCGGCCGCTTCCCTCGGGGCTGGTCCCCCTGCGCTCTTGGCCTCCTGGGCCCGCGCAGCTTCACCCCTCCTCTGCCATTGTTGTCACTTGTGCGCACCTTGCATTATAGTCTTCATAGCAAGGACCACAGTGTCTTTTTTTGGCTTTGTATTCCCAGCCCCCTGCACAGAGTTTGCACACGACAGGGGCAAACCTCGCCCAAGCTGAATTCTGTCATTTTGGGCCATTCCTTTAGGAAAGATGCTAAAGCTGGTCCTCTTAGCCTCCTCTTAAAACAGTGGCCCAAGATGATAGAATTCAGCTTGGACGAGGTTTGCCCCTGTTGTGTGCAAACTCTGCAGGGGGCACGTGAGTCTGGGCGAACTCCAGGAGTTGGTGATGGACAGGGAGGCCTGGCGTGCTGCGATTCATGGGGTCACAAAGAGTCGGACACGACTGACTGACTGAACTGAACTGAAGAGGATCAGAGCTCTCTAAAAAGGCCAAAACGAGAAGTCTCAAAACAGACTGATGCCTCTGAGCATCTTTTGCTNGGCCTGGCGTGCTGCGATTCATGGGGTCACAAAGAGTCGGACACGACTGACTGACTGAACTGAACTGAAGAGGATCAGAGCTCTCTAAAAAGGCCAAAACGAGAAGTCTCAAAACAGACTGATGCCTCTGAGCATCTTTTGCTGTGACTTGAGAGAGAACTTGTCCCCAGTGGGTTCTACCCAGTGTGGAAAGTGGCTTAGTTACAAAGGTCCCCAAGTCAAGCAAAGTCGTCTTTTAGCAGCTGTGGAGGACACACCAGACAGGAAGAGGGGGAGATGCCAGAGCTCTGCCCTGGGACGGCCCTCCTCCTGCGGTTGCCCTGGGAAGTTGGGAGTCATAGTGTCAACCTCCTCTAGAGGCTGCCCAGGGTGCCTGTCTCCAGGCTGGGGACTGTGGCAGCAGCTCCTGGGTCCCCAAAGGCCTCGGATCTCTGCTAGGACTCAGCTGCTTACTCCCCAGGTCTGGGACTCAACACACTCCTGACTCTTCTAAACTCTACTGTCAGAGACCAGATTCAGGGGATGATTAAACCAGTCGTGACCCACACTGGCAGTTCTTTCATCTTCAAATGCCAGGACGTGAGACAGATGTACTTGAGTTTCTTAAATATTTTAGAAAAGGAAAAGAGGAAATATCCTGTTGGCTCTGGAATTGTCCACCAAAAAAACTGAAGCTGACCAACAGTACCAACCGGTTCTCATGGAAACCCAGCTGAAGGTGGCAGTCTGCTTTCTGCTGCACCTCTAGGCTCTGAGCGTGTGGAAGTGGGGTGTTTTTATCATGAGTTCTGGGGAAGTGCTCAGCAGTTACCCGGCACTGTGCCTGGCTTCCCCCTTGGGGCTGGTGTGTTCCGCTGTCCCTCTGCCGACGTGCAGTCTCTGCCTGCCTTTGAGTGGTGTCCACATGTAAATTGCCGCCTGGTTCTGCTTCCAGACCTACCTGGTGGTTCTGTGCCTTCCCCTACTCTCTTCTCATCTTCGTGTATGATGAGGTCCGGAAGCTCATCATCAGGCGCCGCCCTGGCGGTGAGTACAGGCATTTTGTTAGGGGTGGGGCTGGGGAGGGCTGCCTCGTTCTGGCTTTTGCCGTCTTTCGAGGTGTCTGGGCTCCTCCACAATCACCCTGATTGGCTAAGTCCACGGGACGCTAACCAACTCCAGTCACAGCCCATCCTCAGAATGGAGATCTCCCCTGAGGTTTCAAAATTGACCAAATACAACCTGAATAGGACGTGGTAGAAACTTGGTCAGAAGTCTAAGCTATCTTTCCAACTAAAACATCACTCTTAAAAACACAGTTGGGGGCCCCGTCGACTGTTCCCCGAGGCTCACAGTCGCTTCCCTCTGTCTCTGCTGCCCGCAGGTTGGGTGGAAAAGGAGACGTACTACTAGACCCCTCCTGCACGCCGCGGAGCGTCACGCCACAAGCTCTGCACCCACCCCCCACNATTATTTACAATAGCCAATGTATGGAAACAATCTGTGCCCACTCACTGATAAATGAATGAAGAAGACACACACATACACACTGGAATATTGCTCAACCATAAAAAGAATGGAATCTTGTTATTTGTGACAAAATGGGTAGTGTGTGTGTATATATATATATATATATAATTAAATTCTACCATTTGCAACCATATGGATGGACCTAGAGGTATTATATTTAGTGAAATAAGTCATATATAGAAAAACACATAATGATTAAATATTTTTATAGATTATACTTCCTAGTCTTGATCAAAAGTTCCCAAGATTAATCTACCTGTCATCAAGTAGGAAAAATGATTGAGATATACATTAGTCTGAGCT
The DNA here is from genome assembly GCA_006410875.1 of Neotragus pygmaeus. Taxonomy (NCBI): domain Eukaryota; kingdom Metazoa; phylum Chordata; class Mammalia; order Artiodactyla; family Bovidae; genus Neotragus; species Neotragus pygmaeus. Next base: position 1,029,939 of record SJYV01007170.1, read on the forward strand.
ACAGGATAGCTTTTTAAACTAAGGTTTGTTGTTCATCTGTATTTGTAACTTTTAAAAATAATAGTTTACTATATTTATTTATATACTACTTTGCTTCCTTTTTCCTCTTTTTTAAAAAAATTAATTCCTTTATTTTTAAAATTTTACTTTACAATACTCTATTGGCTTTACCATACATCGATACGAATCCACTACAGGTGTACAGAAGCTCCCAACCCTGAATCCCCCTCCCACCTCCTACCCCACAACGTCTCTCTGGATCATCCCCGTACACCAGCCCCAAGCATCCTGCATCCTGCATCGAACATAGACCGGCGCCTCGTTTCTTACATAATAGTATATATGCTTCAATGCCATGCTCCCAAATAATCCCACCCTCTCCTACNAAAGGTTAGAGTTGGTGTTAAAACATAAGATCATGGAAAGTTTCTTGGGAGTTAAGCACATGGTGTTCAACAGTTACTCAAATGGGTTTGCCCTCAGGAGCTGCCGGGTGACTAAACCTGCAGTTTGCATAACTGGGCAGTGAGTGTGAAGGCGGGTGGTTGTAACCTCAGGCCAGCTCTGTGCTGCCTCTCCTGTTAGGCTGGTGCTGGATCTGCTTCCCAGAATGTGGCAGAACTGTGAGTGGAAGGATGGCAGGTCCCTTATATTCTCAGGTTCTGTGTTAATGATTGCTTCTCAGTGATCAGGAGCTCACATAGCCCTCCCCAGCTCTGCTTTCTGTAGAAAGCAGTGATCTCTTCCCTTCTAGCATTCCAGGCTGCCCTGGTGTAGTTAATTTGTGCACAGGAAAGCAAAGTTGCTTAAAGAGGTTGTTCATTAACTCAAAGAATATTTTGTAGTATAAATAACTGCTCCCTTTAAAACTAGTTGCAAGGGGCTTCCCTGATGACTCAGATGATAAAGAATCTGCCTGCAACTTGGGAGAGCCAGGTTTGATCCTTGGGTCGGGAAGATCCCCTGGAGAAGGGAATGGCAATCCACTCTAGTATTCCTGCCTGGAGAATTCCATGGACAGAGGAGCCTGGTGGGCTCCAGTCCATGGGGTTGAAAAGAGTTGGACATGGCTGGGTGACAAACACACACACAACTAGTTGCAAGTTTTTAATTTCTTCCCAAAATGACAGACACACAAGGACATCTTGCCAAAGAAATTATCCCAGAAATCGAGTTTCAGCCTTGAGTTCTGTGGGGTATTTCCTCCCAAAGAATAGACAGCAAATCACTCCCAGCCAGAGTTTCATTGCATATGCGTGAGCTAGGGGGAGAAGCCCAGAGTCTTGGCAGGTCACCTGTTTCAGTTCCTTTATCTCTGGTGCCTGGAGAATCCCAGTACAGAAGACCCAGGTGGGCTACAGTCCATGGGGTTGCAAAGAGTCAGACATGACTGAGCGACTAAGGAAGTATCTCTTGTGCCAGCCAGGCAGCGTTTTCTAAAGGAAAAGGAACTAATATTCCTGGAACATGTACTATGTGCCTTCAGCACTCTCTGGGCTTTAGGTTTATTTCACTTAATCCTCCGAAGCAGTTACAGATAGGTAGATATTGTTCCCACTTTACAGAGGAGGGAAACAGGTTTGGAGAGATTAGGGGCTTCCCAGGTGGCTCAGTGGTAAAGAATCTGCCTGGCAGTGCTNTAGGTTTATTTCACTTACTCCTCCGAAGCAGATACAGATAGGTAGATATTGTTCCCACTTTACAGAGGAGGGAAACAGGTTTGGAGAGATTAGGGGCTTCCCAGGTGGCTCAGTGGTAAAGAATCTGCCTGGCAGTGCTTGCCAGTTACAGGAATCACAGGTTTGATCCCTGGGTTGAGAAGTTCCCCTGGAGAAGGAAGGGGCAACCCACTGCAATATTCTTGCCTGGGAAATCCCATGGAAAGAGGAGCCTGGTGGGCTACCTATGAAGCAAATAGGTAGATATTGTTCCCACTTTACAGAGAAGGAAAACTGAGGGCTGGAGAGATTAGCAGCTCATAAAAGGTGGTTGAGGAAGGAGCACAGGTTTATAAGCCTTGAATCTTTCAACTATATCAAGATGCCTTCCTCCAGGGACAGAAAAGCACCCCAGGTTACCTCTGGTAGCTTTTACCCGGACTTACTCACCCTAAAGCCTTGAACTCATGCACCCTCACACTGGCTGACAGAGAGACTCCTGAATCCACACTTGTGGGCATCCCTCCAGGTATGCTTGTTCCAAAGTAGCATGGAGTTACAGCAGCAACTCACTAGTTTTTCAGCAAATGATGCCCCCTTTTCTCCTGAGCTCCCAGTGAGACCACACTCCAGTCTGCCCTGTAAGTTGCAGCTGCACTCCTACAGGTCACCTCCAGGCCTGGCCCATACACCCTTCAACGGAGAGAGTCCTCACTCTCCACATCCACCTGTGGAATGCAGGAAGAGACTGATGTTGTAGCCTTCCAGGCTCCTCTGTCCATGCGATTTCCCAGGCAAGAATACTGGAGTGAGTTGCCATTTCCTTCTCCATGGGATCTTGCTGACCAAGGATCAAATCCACATCTCCTACACTGGCAGGCAGATTCTTTACCGCTAGGCCACCTGGGAAGCCACAGGAAAAGATGTGTGCATGCTCATTTGCTCAGTCATGTTCAACTCTTTGTGAACCCCCAGACTGGAGCCCACCAGGCTTCATGAGTTTCTCCAGGCCAGAATACTGGAGTGGATTGCCATTTCCTCTTCCAGGGGACCTTCCCAACCCAGGGATCTAAACCTGCGTCTCCTGTATTGGCAGGCAGATTTCTTTACCACTGACCCACCTGGGAAGCCATAGCAGAGATAGTAAGGCCCTAAAGCAGTGGTTCTCATCCTTTGTTGCAAAACGAAATCAGCTGGAGAGCTTTAATGATCTCCATGGCCAGGCTACTTCCTAGGCCAGTTAAATCAGGAGCACAGGAAGTGGAACCCAGCCAGTGGGAGTTGTCAATGTTCTGCTGATTGCTCCTTGCAGCCAAGGTGAAGAAGTGTTGCCCTAGAGGGGTGGTTCTCAGTATGTGTGCATGTCCAACAGCAATCAGCATCACCTGGAAATGTGTAAGAAAATGCACATCTTCCAGCCTCACTCTAGACCTGCTGAGTCAGAACTCTAGGGAATCATGTTTTCAGCTCTGCATCTGGTTCTGCCGAACACTGAAGTTTGAGAGCCACTGTCCTCGAGGAAGGAAGCCACAAGACAGCAGGAACCTGGGTCCCAAGCTGCTGTATCAGGAATACCCATGTTGGAGTATGTGAGAAATAAACTTTTATTTTGTTAAGCCACTGGTCCGGTAGGTCAATGTTTGCAGAGCTTAAAAGAGAACAGGGAAGAATTGAAGGTGGGACTAAGCAGTGGTGTGTGAGAGCTGGCTCCTATCAACTCACTTCATTGATCCATTTTTGGAAATTTTTCAAGCCAGGTGACTTCACATCAGTAGCTTGACGCTGGATGAAAAGGAGACTAGAATATTTACACCTTGGAAAATGTCAAATGCTGCAAAGCATGGCTTGTTTTCCCAGAAAGCCAGCTGTTAAACATTAACCAGCACATTGTTAGGACCAAGTATCAGGGTGAGACAGCAGCATGGTGCACCCCTCCTGAGTGGTAATGAAGCATCAAAAGAAATGCCACCAATGTATGAGGCTCCCTAGACCCAGCCAGCCCTCAGACTTCTCTGGACAAACTCTGTCTTGGCCAAGTCCTTGTATTTAGAGTTTTTGGAGGCTTGAGAGATGGGGGGCTGTAGGAAGCATAGGGGATGAATGGTCAAAACTTTCTTACAGATTGAGTGAGTGATAGGTTCAGAGCAGAACCTATCAGATTCTTGACACTGTCGACATTTGGGGTCAGCATGTTCTTGTTTGGGGGGCTGTCCTGTGCACTCTAGCTTCTTTAGCAATATCCCTGGCCTCTGCCCACTAGATGCCATTAGTCAGGTACTGCCAAGTGTCTCCTGGAGGGCAAAGCCACCCCCAGTTCAGAAGCACTGATTAAGAACTACCTAGAAGAGAAGAGACCTAGGAGGGAAGAGACACGCCAAGGACTGCTATGTTCAGCATACCCTCTCAGCCCCAGAGCAATTTTGAGAAGATGCTGTTGGAGTCAGTTGCAATCCCATGCTAGCCTCCTGCCACTGTCCTCAACAAGCTCCTTCCCTTGGTTTCCCATCGTCTTGGTCAGGCCCTTTCTTTCTCAATGGTCCCTGTACTCCCAGAGTCTTGCCACCACCTTTAGCTCTCTGTTTAGGAGCATCTCTGCGGGTTCCCTCCCTTGGTTGGGGAAGGAAATGGCAACCCACTCCAGTATTCTTGCCTGGGAAATCACATGGCTAGAGGAGCCTGGCGGGTTACAGTCCATGGGATTGAGAAAGACTCGGACATGGCTGAGCAACTAAACAACAACAAGCTGGTGCTCTCGAAGAGCTTCAGGTGTGTTCAGTCCTCATAACACCAGTGGCCTTGCCCTCTCCCACAAGACAGCGTGATACAGTGATTGAGGGTATTGGTTCCAATGGCAGATGGTCCAACCGGACCCTGCCCTGCTGAGCTTTAGCTGTGTGACTTTTGAAACATTTCTTAACCTCTCTGAGCCTCCATTTCCTTGACCAAAAGCTGCTGCTGCTGCTAAGTTTCTTCAGTCATGTCCGACTCTGTGCGAACCCATAGACAGCAGCAAATGGGGAAAGTACTATTTCCTACTTCATAGGGTTCTTTGTGAGAATTATATGAGACAATGCTCAACAAGCCTTGGCTTTGTTGTTTAATAAACAGAGCTTACGGACTGCACCTGGTGAGGTAGACTCTATACCACGTGCTGGGGATGCACTGTTGTGCAAACCACAACACACAGTCCCACGCCCTGTAACTCCCAGTCTGGAAGAAAGACTGTGCAGTCAGAGCTTAACATGTTCTGAAGTAGGTGCCAGAATAGGACCCTCCCCACTCCTGGGCCTGCTCCTGTGGCCCTGTCACCCAACTCCTATGCTGCAGAAACTCACAGAAGGAGCCTAACCAAGCCTTGGCGAGGGTGGGTTGGAAGGAGGCTCCTGAAGGAAATCAATGTGAGCACCATACAGATCCTACTCTTTGCCTGCAAACATTCATTCCATGTCCCCTCCCTGCCTTATCCTTACGCATCCCAGGCTCCACTGGGACATCCCAAGTTTTCAGGCGCCTTCCTGATGGAACATAAAATATTTCCTCTATTTTCTTTTTCCTTTTATTCTCCAACTTCCATTCCTTTCTTCTGCCTTATAGGTACTGTGTAATTTTACTCCAGCATGTTCCCATAATGCTGGTGGTGTTTTTTGAGTATTCCTTTAAACTTCCATTGTGAAAAATCTCTAAGGTACACAAAAGTAGAGATGATACAACAAAGCTCCACATAGCCATGACCCATTTCGACAACTACCAATATTTTGCCAATTTCGTTTCCTCTACCTTCCACCTTCCATGCTCACTTTTTCCTTCAGGAGTATTTTAAGTCAAATTCTGGACATCATATCATTTCACCCAGAAATATTAACACTTCACTATGTTGGAGAATACTCTTGAGAGTCCCTTGGACTGCAAGGAGATCCAACCAGTCCATTCTGAAGGAGATCAACCCTGGGATTTCTTTGGAAGGAATGATGCTAAAGCTGAAACTCCAGTACTTTGGCCACCTCATGCGAAGAATTGACTCATTGGAAAAGACTCTGATGCTGGGAGGGATTGGGGGCAGGAGGAGAAGGGGACGACAGAGGATGAGATGGCTGGATGGCATCACTGACTCGATGGACGCGAGTCTGAGTGAACTCCGGGAGTTGGTGATGGACAGGGAGGCCTGGCATGCTGTGATTGATGGAGTCGCAAAGAGTCGGACACGACTGAGTGACTGAACTGAACTGAACGGATGTATCTCCAGCAGAAAGTGATCTTTTAAAAAAACTCACAACCACCCAGTAGATTTTTTTTCTTCCAAAAAACAGTGTTTTTAAGATACACACGTTGCCATGGGAACCTCTGATTCATCACTTCTAACTGCTGTCAGGGCCTCTGGTGCCTCCACATTTGGCCTTTTCCTTCTCTCGGTGGTGGACATGGGGTTGTGGACAACTCCCCTCTAGCACAGGTAAAGCTGCAGTGAACATCCTCACCCGTCTCTTGTGGCCTTCGTGAGAACTTGCTTGGGAGCAGAATTGCTGGTCACATGGTATAATGCTGTATTACATAACTTGACCAAGAACTGCCCTCCAGGAAAGTTACAGTAGTCCTCACACCTACAGGCAGCATGTGCGGGCTCCCATGTCCCCACATCCTGCCAGCAACTGGAATTCCCCAGTTTTCTGTTAATCTAATGGATATAAAAATCTCAGGCTTCCCAGGTGGCTCAGTGGATAAGGAATCCACCTGCAATGCAGGAGACACAGGAGACACTGATTCAACCCCTGGGTTGGATAGATCCCCTGGAGGAGGGCATGACAACCCACTCCAGCATTCTTACCTGGAAAATTCCAAGGACAGAGGAGCCTAGCAGCTTTCAGTCCATAGGGTCTCAAAGAGTCGGGCACAAAAGAAGCAACCGGGCGTGTGAGCACACACATCTCACTTGAATTCATTCCTTTAATGATATACTTAGAATATAATTAATCATCATATTCTTTAATGATTTTGAATATTTTGTCATGTTTCTTAGCTTTTAGTGTTACCTCTTCTATAAATTGCATGTTCATATCTTCTGCCCATTTTTCTCTTAGGGTCACTCTCTTTTTTCCTGGTTTGTAGGAATTTCTTGTACAGTCTAGAAATTAGTCCCATGTCAGTTTTCAACATTACACGCACCTTTGCCCATTCTGTCATGAAAGCCCATCTCTCCTTTCTGTGATATTCTCTGGCTATGACACGGAGCTTCTGTAGCCATCTTGCTACCAGCCTGAGGATAAAGCCCTCATGAAGGCTTGGTGTCCTTGGTGGCAAAGAGGAGCCTGAATCCAAGTGAAGTCTGTATCTTGAGGCCTTGCCCCACTTCTGAATTTCTTAAGTGAAACAAGAAATATTCTTCTTGCCCACACTAGATTGAGCCAGATATAGCCTCTAATCCAGAGTCTTTGAATTTTCTTTTCTTTTTCACTACAATCACCAATATAAATTCGTTTCATACAGGTAGCTGAAACAACGGTATCTTTATCACATCAGATATACTTGGATGGTCTCTTTCTTTTAATGCTGGGTGTGACCTACTAAATTTAATGGTGTCATGACAAGCGACTAATGGGTCATGACCTACAGCTTGAAAAATGCTGCTCTAGGGCTCAGTACTTGGGGTGAAGGCAAAAGTTAAGGTGTGAAGGCAAAATAAGCATTAGTCAAGTAAGACAGGGGGCTTCCCAAGTTGTGCTAGTGGTAAAGAACCTGCTTGCGAATGCAAGAGACTTGAGAGAAGCAGGTTCCATCCCTGGGTTGGGAAGATCCTCTGAAGAGGAGCTTGGCAACCCTCTCCAGTATTCTTGCCTGAAGAATCCCTTGGACAGAGGAGCCGGGCAGGCTATAGTCCACGGGATCAGAGATCAGACATGACTGAGCGACTTAGCACGCACACAAGTACGAGAGTGGGCAGGGAGAGTGGCAGACAGAGCTGCTTCTACAAGGTGCTAAGGGGAAGGAACCAATCAGATACCTCCCTCCCCCAAGGATGCCCACAGCATGAGCCCTTAATTAGCTTCTACTGATTCGCTGTGGCCCCTCCCACAACTCTCCTCCCCCAACGATACTGTGAGCAGATGAGGCTGGAGCTCTTCTCTCACCTCTGCCTGGCCCTCAGGATGCCCCAAAGTCTGCTAATTAGAGATGGCTGGGAGGATTACCAGGGCCCGGTCCTGGCAGCTGTGCCCGGCTCTACATTCAATAACCAGCGCCCCACAGGGTAAAGGTTCACCTTGATAAGCCCCCAAGACAAAGCAGGGAGACAGACAGGGTTTGTTCTCAACAGAGCCCTCACCCTCTGAATACAGTTTTTGTTTAAGCCCCGAGGCTGGGAGCATTCCACAGCCTGGCCAGCTCCCCATCTTCTCAAGGCCAGTCCTTCCTCTGCATTCCACTTGGGAAACATCTCCCACGGCTGGCCCTGCTCCTGCCCCCTGGCTTCGGGGGCAGTTATGTAACTCTTGAGAAGACCTAGAAATGCAAGCGAACGGTGTCCTCAATTCCCGGCACAGACTGGCTGCTTCACATTTTTAGCTGCTGCCGAGAGACTGGCTTCACACACAAACGAGCATACACGTACGCATCCCTGACTCACAACCACATTTCTGCCGCAGAATTTTTTTCAAAATTAAATCTAACATCTGGAGCCATGTAAAGGTGAATGCATAGGACATTTTGTCACAGTAACTGGAGAAGGGAGAAGTGAATTCACTAGAACGAGGGGGTGGCGAGGCCTCTGAGGCAGGATCCAGGGAGGCTGTATCATGGTGTCATTGCAACTACAGAGCCAAGGGGTCTTGCGCCCCTGAATTTCGCCCTGCGGACTTGGGTGGGCTGCAGGAAGTTTGCAACTGAATTCCCTAACCAAAGCCTGCTAAGCGTGGTGCTGAGCTTACCAACTCAGCATGAATGCATTATATGCTTACAATGAATAAAAGGTTAGTGAAGGAAGCTTGGTTTCATGGGGTAGAGGAGAACCTAGAAAACATGTTCTGCAAGAGGCTTTATTAGAGCCCCAGAAAATGAATACACAAAGCATTGTATTTAAAACAGAGAACATGGGCATATATTTAGAGTAGTTGTGAAGAGCACACTGTTTATAGATCAGCCTATTTCATATTCTGGCTCTGCTGTTTCTAACTGTGACACTTGACAAGTATCTTAATCTGAGTCTCAGTTTTCCAATATGTAAAAGGGACAGAACATTGTGAGAGTGCTTATAAGATTTAAATGAGATTACAGAGCACTTGAAATGCCTTTCCTTTGGACAATGAAATGAAGATGTCAATTTTCTCTTCTCTGCGCATGTGCTCAGTGGCTCAGTCATGTCTGACTCTTTGTGACCTCCTGGAGTGTAGCCCACCAGGCTCCTCTGTCCATGGGATTATCCTAGCAAGAATACTGGAGTGGGTTGCCATTTCCTTTTCCAGGAGATCTTCCTAGCCCAGGTATGGAACCCGGGCTCCTACATTGTGCCTCCTACATTGGCAGACGAATTCTTTATCACTGAGCCTCCCGGGTAGCCCTTTCTCTTCTCTGCTGCTGCTGCCACTGCTGCTAAGTCGCTTCAGTCGTGTCCGACTCTGTGCGACCCCATAGACAGCAGCCCACCAGACTCCCCCGTCCCTGGCATTCTCCAGGCAAGAACACTGGAATGGGTTGCCAATTCCTTCTCCAATGCATGAAAGTGAAAGTGAAGTCACTCAGTCATGTCCGACTCTTAGCGACCCCATGGACTGCAGCCTACCAGGCTCCTCTGCCCATGCATGGGATTCTCTTCTCTAGTACTCTCTGATTTACTGCAGACAGGAGGAGGGACTGACCATGGCAGGCCCTTGAGATGGCTCTTTCCAGGAAGCTGACCCGGAGGGCCTCACCGACCTGGAGGTTATGAGACTTTCAGCTGCCGACTCTGAGGGCGACTGCCACTGATGTGTGCTGTGCTCCCTGCGCTCTGCCAGGACAAGCTGTCCTTGTGCTCACTGCCTCAGAGAACAGGTGTGGGGACGGAGGGGTGCAGCAAGTACAAACAGCAGGCAGGGCAGGGCAGGGAGCAGACACTGATGAGCGTCAAGACTGCCACCTGCCTGGGCATGGCTGGCTCCCTTCTGGCTCTCTCAACTCTGGCAGTATCTGCCCTCTCTCTGCCCCACTCCCACCCCCAACTCATGAGAGGCAGGTGCTAAGGGTGGGTGTTTCCAATGGTGCCACTTGTGTAGTGAAAATAGAACTGCTACCATTTTCCAAGGGTTTCCCAGATGGCTCAGTGGTAAGGAACCCATTAGCCAATGTAGGAGATGTGGGTTCGATCCCTGGGTTGGGAAGATTCCCTGGAGAAGGAAATGGCAACCCACTCCAGTATTCTATCTTGGAAAATTCCGTGGACAGAGGAGCCTGGAGGGCTACAGTCTGTGCGGTTGCAAAAGAGTCTGACATGACTGAGCGACTAAACAACTACCATTCTCCAAGTCCTAATTAAATGCAGGTTCTGTATGTGTATTTTCTCACTTAATTCTCACAACACACCTATTAACTCCAGCTTACAAGCAGGCTATCCACTGAGAGACTGTTGCAGAGGTCCATTTGTAAGGCGGCAGTAGCAGTAGAGGGAATATTTTAGCATCAGCCCCTGTGGCTGATGACATAATATAAATGAGATGATATAATCTGGTTTAATCTTTTTAACACTCCAGGAGCATCATCCTTATTCAAGGGTAAAGGGATTTGGGATCCCTAGCTAGTGCCAGGAGTGTTGACCATGCACTGTCCCTAACAGGGGTACATTTGGAAACTCCCCTTTAGGCTGGCTGCCCACATCGGGTTTTCAGTTCAGTTCACTTCAGTCTCTCAGTCGTGTCCAACTCTGCGACCCAATGGACTGCAGCACGCCAGGCCTCCCTGTCCATCACCAACTCCGGGAGTTTACCCAAACTCATGTCCATTGAGTCAGTGATGCCCGCCAATAATCTCATCCTCTGTTGTCCCCTTCTCCTCCCGCCTTCAATCTTTCCCAGCATCAGGGTCTTTTCAAATGAGTCAGCTCTTGACATCAGGAGGCCAAAGGATTGGAGTTTCAGCTTCAACATCGGGCTTGGGCTGCGATAAATACTCTACATGCACTACCTCATTCAGTCTTCATACGGCCCGTGAGGTAGGATGTACCGGAATAGCGCAGGTTGCTCCAACTGCGCGGTCAGAATAGCGCTCAGAATGCAGGGATTCAGCCTCGCACTACGGCGGCCGCCGAGGGTCCTGCCGCTGAGCCCAGAGCTTCGCGGCGGCTCCTCCGGGCCCTGGCCTTGGCAGCGAGCGGGAAGCTGACCTGAGGTCTCTAAAACCACCCCGCCTTGGCCAGCCGGGAGTGCAAAAGGTTTTTCCGGCCAAGAGCGCTCTCGCGTCCCTCGCCAGGGCTCCTGCGCCCACGGCCGCCATCGGAGCTTGGTCGCGCCCCTAGAGAATCTCCCGTCCGCGCTCGGGGAGACCGGCGGCAGAGTTCGGTCTACTTCTGCCCCAGGCTTAGAACCGTAGTGTAGCAAGGAAGCATTCCAGGCATCATAGTCTCTGAAAATACTGAGCACAATAAAATGAGTTTAAGAGCTTCCCTGGTGGCTCAGACGGTAGAGTGCCTGCCTGCAACGCGGGAGACCGGGATTTGATCCCTGGGTCAGAAAGATACCCGGGGGGAGAAAATGGCAACCCACTGCAGTACTCTTGCCTGGAAAATTCCATGGATGGCGGAGCCCAGTGGGCTTCAGTCCATGAGGTCGCAAAGAGACGGACACGAGTGAGCGACTTCACTTCTCTTCATAATTCTACCAAGTAAATCATTGTTGCCACGTGCATATATTTTCGTTCATTCTGTTTCTATGAATTTTTACATAGCTGTGATAAAAAATGCACCCACAAGGATTGTTTTCACTTTTATAACATAAATATTTTTGTTATGGTATTACAGACTCTTTCCAACTATAATTTTTAATGAAAGGATATTTTTTTCATTGAGTGCATATGATAGTATATACCTGAGCATTTTCCAAATGTTTATCATTCAAGTGGTTTCCAGAGTTAAATTGTTATGAATTATTTTGTGATAAACATTTTTGTGTACAAAGTCCTCTCAGTATTTAGATTACTTTCTTTAGGTTATATGCCTGCATGCCTCCTCAGTCGTTCAGTCCTGTCCAAATTTTTGCGACCCACCAGGCTCCCCTGTCCATGGGACTCTCCAGGCAAGAATACTGGAGTGGGTTGCCACTTCCTACTTCAGGGGAACTTCCCAACCAAGGGATGGAACCTGTGTCTCCTGTGTCTGGGGAATTACTAGGTCAGAGTGTATGAACATTTGTAAGGGCTTTTTCAGTATTATTGCCAAATGGCTTTGCATGGGAGCCTTATGGAGGGTTTTGACACTTTTGGAATACTAGCACTTATATCCTTTAAAAGCACTTTATATCCTATGAAGCACAAGCTGGAATCAAGTTTGTTGGGAGAAATATCAATAAGCTCAGATACACAGATGACACCAACTTTATGGCAGAAAGCAAAGAGTTAAAGAGCCTCTTGATGAAAGTGAAAGAAGAGAGTGAAAAAGTTGGCTTAAAACTCAACATTCAGAAGAGTAAGATCATGGCATCCAGTCTCATCACTTCATGGCAAATAGGGCAAAACAATGTAAACAATGACAGATTTTATTTTGAGGGGCTCTAAAATCACTGCAGATGGTGACTGCAGCCATGAAATTAATAGATGCTTGCTCCTTGGAAGAAAAGTTATGACCAACCTAGACAGCATATTAAAAAGCAGAGACATTACTTTGTCAACAAAGGTCCATCTAGTCACAGCTATGGTTTTTCCAGTAGTCATGTGTGGATGTGAGAGTTGGACTATAAAGAACGCTGAATGCTGAAAAAGTGATGCTTTTGAACTGTGGTGTTGGAGGAGACTGCTGAGAGTCCCTTGGACTGCAAGGAGATCCAACCAGTCAATCCTAAAGGAAATCAGTCCTGAACATTCATTGGAATAACTGATGCTGAAGCTGAAACTACAATACTTTGGCCACCTGATGTGAAGAGCTGACTCATTAGAAAAGACCCTGATGCTGGGAAAGATTGAAGGCAGGAGGAGAAGGGGATGACAGAGGATGAGATGGTTGGATGGCATCACTGACTCGATGGACGTGAGTTTGAGGAAGCTTCAGGAGTTGGTGATGGACAGAGAAGCCTGGCATGCTGCAGTCCAGGGGGTCGCAAAGAGTCGGACATGACTGAGTGACTGAACTGAACTGATATGCTTAATTTTCTTTTAGGCAAATTTCTAAAATATACTTCCACTGATATGTAGTCATCCTTTCTGAATGTCTAGATTTAGATCAGAGTCAGTGTTTGAAATGGAAAGATCTGTGCCTTAATGGTGGGCCTTCAGGCATTAGTAAATTAGGGAGATTCTTTGGGATTTGGAGGGTTTTTCTCGTGACCCTGAGCAGCTGGCCTCCTATCTTGCCCATGTGTAAGACTAATATTGACCCTCAACCACTACAGAGGGTTTTAAAGGAGGCCAAGAGTCACAAGGCAGATGGGAGAGAGTTCACTTAGAAATAATTCATGAGTCCAGAGACTATAGATAACCATACACTTCCTCTTACAGCTGAGAAGATAACACAGAGTGATGATAACATGTGATGCTATGGCAATGCCCCCAAACAGCTATATGTGCACCACCCACCAGAGCCTATAAATATTGCTGAATTAACTCTGCTGTTAGAGTGCAGATTTCTGGAGTGAGAGATGAAGAAGCCAAACCCAGGACAGCGTTGTGCTTACTCTGTGTAAGTCTACTTGTCCAGAATCTTTCGGCCAATGTCACCACCATTTATTCTGGCATTTCTAGTAATGGGTGGGAAGTAATCTTGCAGGGATTGAGGTACTGGGAGGCAATGAGAAACATCCCTCTGAATCAACTCTTTGCCTGGATGGGCAAATCCATACGTCTCTTTCTACACACTCTCTCCCTGTTCTGGACTGTCCCCTATACCCAATGCTTGGAGGGCCCCCTCCAGGTCACTGAAACCCACCCTACACTTGAGCTCTTAATCTAGGTGTAGTGGGCTTTGTGATGCACGGCTCTAGAACCGATGGATTTATCCCCTAACTGCTGGGAGTGTCTAGCAGGTAGCCATAGGCTCAGTCTTTTCTAGGAAGTCTCTCTACAGAGTGAGATGTCTTATCAAAGTCACCCTTTGTCCAAGACTGACCATATCCAACACAGGTATAAAGGGTTAGGTCTCTCACCACAGCTTAAAATTCCATAGGAGCTCAGCTGTGGCCTTTGTTGAGACTGCTTTGAAGCCCAACTTTTCTCACTGCCCAAACCATCTTTCTTACTTCCCTTTCCTTCCAAAGGTATTGATCCCAAGAGCACTCCCTAATAAATGTCCTACATGGAAATCTCCATCATCTGGGGGAATCCAACCTGTGACCTCAATTCCATATGAAATACTTGATATTCTCAAGTTTTCTCTTTAATTAACGTTAGTGAGCAATAATATGGGGGGATAAGTCATAAATCAAAATAGACTGATTCATGTCTCTGTAGCTTCTTTTGTGTTACTTTTTCTGTGTGATCTCTTTTCTGATCCTCCTACAACCTGTGGTACTTTGACACCTATTTCTAGTTGTGGTAGACAGAATAGTGAAGTCGCTCAGTCGTGTCCGACTCTTTGCAACCCCATGGACTGTAGCCTACTAGGCTCCTCCCTCCATGGGATTCTCCAGGCAAGAGTTCTGGAGTGGGTTGCCATTTCCTTCTCCAGGGGATCTTCCCAGGGATCAAACCCGGGTCTTCTGCATTCCAGGCAGACGCTTTAACCTCTGAGCCACCAGGGAAGCTCGGTAGACAGAATAAGAGCCCCAAAAGATGGCTATGTGCTAATACCCAGAACCTGTGAATATGTTAATTGCATGACAAAGGAGAATGAAGATTGAAGATGAAATTAATACTTGGGGAAGATTGATAATTGGGTGATCTGAAGACAGAAAAATTATACTGGACTGAATGTAATCACAGGATCCTTTAAAGTGGAATAGGGGGACAGAAGAAGAGAGTCAGAGTACAATATAACTACAGAAGAGGGTCAGAAAGATGCCATATGAAACCTACTCGTTTCACCATAACAGGCTCTGAAGATGAGGGAAGAGGCCACAAGCCAAGGAATACAGATGGCCTGAAGAAATGGGAAAAGATAAGGAAGTGGTTTCTCCCCTGGAGCACCCTGAAAGGCACACAGCCATGTTACTTTATGGTAAGCCCAGTGAGGCCTGTGTCAGATTTCCAGCCTAAAAACTGTAAAGCTGTACTAGTTTAAACCTCTCCATTTGTAGTAATTTGTTACTGCAGCGATGGGAAACTACTACACTAAGTGACTCCACTTCCTTCCTGATCCCTGATCACTAAAGGGGGTCGCTGATAAGGGAAGGAGTCCTCAGCAGTTGGTACAATTCTTGCATGAATTACCCTTAGTCCTTGTTATGGACTGAATGTCTGTGTTCCCCCCATCTCCATTCGTATATGGAAATCCTAGTCCCCAATGTGATGGTATTTGGAGGTGGGGCCTTTGTGAGGTTATTAAGTCATAAAGGTAGAGCCCTGCCCATGAATGGGATTAGTGTGCTTACAAAAGAGATCCCACAGAGACATCACTCATCCTCTTCCTGTCATGTGAGGGTCTGAGAAAGATGGCAGTCTGCAAGCCTCACCAGAACCTGACCATGCTGGTGCCCTGACCTTGAACTTCCAGCCTCCAAAACTGCGAGAAACAAAGCCACTCATATTATGGTACTTTGTTATAGCAGCCCAAGTTGATTAGGAGAGTGTTCTGGTTCTTCCCTGGTGGTCCAGCGGTTAAGACTCCATGCTTCCAATGCAAGGGGCCTGAGTTTGATCCTTGGTCAGGAAACTATGACCCCACATGCTGCACTGTGCAGCTAAAAAAAAAAAAAAAGAGAGAGCATTCTTGTCTTGCTGCTATAATTCAAGGAGAGAGATTCTAGTATTTCTCTATAATCTACCTTCTTGGAATGAAATAGTAATACTAAATCTGAGAATTTTGATAGTAGAAGAGAGTGTAAAGTGGCTCAATGGTAAAGAATCTGCCTGGAGGACATGGAAGCAACCTAGATGTCCATTGGCAGATGAATGGATGAGAAAGCTGTGGTACATATACACGATAGAGTATTACTCAGCCATTAAAAATAACGCATTTGAATCAGTTCTAATGAGGTGGGTGAAACTGGAGCCTGTTATACAGAGCAAAGTAAGTCAGAAAGAAAAACACCAATACAGTATATTAATGCATATATATGGAATTTAGAAAGATGGTAATGATGACCCCTATATACGAGACAGCAAAAGAGACACAGATGTAAGAACAGACTTTTGGACTCTGAGAGAAGGCGAGGGTGGGATGATTTGAGAGAATAGCACTGAAACATGTATATTATCATATGTGAAATAGACCAGTCCAGGTTCGATGAATGAGACAGGGTGCTCAGGGCTGGTGCACTGGGATGGCCCTGAGGGATGGGATTGGGAAGAAGGGTCAGGATGAGGAACACAACACCCTTGGCTGATTCATGTGACTGTATGGCAAAACCACCACAATATTGTAAAGTAATTAGCCTCCAATTAAAATAAATTTTTAAAAAATCTGCCTGGAATGCAGGAGATGTGGGTTCAACCCCTGGATCAGAAAGGTCCCCTAGAAAAGGAAATGACAACCCACTCCAGTATTCTTACCTGGGAAATCCTATGGGCAGAGGAGCCTGGCAGGCTACAGTCCATGAGGTCACAAGAATTGGACACGATTTAGCAACTAAACCAAAACCAATCTCCAAGGCAGGTAAAAGTGGAGCTGTTATGATTGAAGTCCAAGTTTCCTTTTCTTTCCCCGCTCCTGAGGGGCTCCAGAAATGCAGATAGAGTTTTAAAACCACAGACCTAAACCACTGGGCCCTTGGGCTGGAGAGAAGCAGAGCAAAAATGAGAACTCGGGTCCAAAGCCTAAGTGGAAAAATTGACTCTGAACCCTTCTCAGAATACTCTTCATGGACAGACTTTCCTTGCTTCCTGCAGTCAGTGAGATTTGTGTAGCAGATCATCTGTGGATTTCCTATAGGCAGATCTATGTTTTTCATTAGTGTGGTTTGGTTTATGTTTTATTTTGTTGTTATGTACTGGGTCTTCCCACCTATAGCCACTCTATACATGGGACAGGCAGCTGACTACGTGGTGTGATTCATGTGGCAACAGAAGTACCAACTGACTCCAACCTCTCTCCCCACCAACCCGCAAATATGCCTGACACTCCACCCTGGGAATCATTAATTCATTGCACCAGGAAGGCTCCCTTCACAATTCAATTACCATGTGCCAATTCATTGAGTCTAAGGCTCAACTAGTGCCATATGTCAACATCTTTAAAATCAGGGTATAATTTAAAATCTCTAGAGTCTTGCAGGTATGATTTTTTTTTTTTCTCAATGGTATGCAGACTAAGGGAGAATCTTGCCATCAATGACATCTTTGATTTGAAGAAACCTGGAATGGGACTTGGGAAGATGAGAAACAAATCAAGTCATCAGTACTCTTGAAGGCTGAAGCAGAGATCGGAATCCACAGAGAACAGACAACTTTAGAGGGGAACTTGGTTAAGGGAGAGAAGAACAGGAAAGGCTCTGTGTATATAAATAGGAGTCTATGTGCATGTGTGTGCATATGTGTATGCAAGGTAGAGCCTCCAGAGTGTGCATAAGGGTCTGAGCAACCAGGTACAACCATGAGAGGGAAGGGAGTGGGACACGAGAGCATTCCCTAAGGCCATATAAAGTTTCTATCCTGACATAAGAAATTAAGTAAATTAATATCCTCATTTGTTCTTAGAAGTAAATAAAACTCCAAAATGATTCATAGGGTTTATGTTACAATGACATTCCTTATGTCAGAGTCTGTAAGTAGTCAAGTAAGTATCAAATATACACTTGCAAGCGTAAATCTTACTCCATCATCCTATGAAATGAACACTTGTCATTTCTGTGTACTGGCTAACGACTAGATGGCAGCTAATGTCACCAATAAAGAGTAACAATTAGTTGGCTGGGTTTCTGTTTGCTCTTCCAGTTCATTAGGTTAAATGAACTGTTGATTCATTTAACCAGAGACCTCTGCCTTAAAGTTTACAGTCCCCAAGGATTTGCCATTCCCAGGATGACATTTAAGATCTAAAACACAAAAATATACTTTTGAAATCACAGACAGACTTTCATTAACTAATAATTATGATTGGGACAGAAGTGTGTTATTTAAAACCATTTTGTTTGGGAACAGAAGGAGAAACCCAAATTGTAATTCAGGGACTTGTTATTTTGTCTTCCGTGCTGCAAAAATTAGCTATCACTTGGTGTCTGGCCAAGGCCATGAAGTCCCACTTTGCTTGCCTTTCATTATAAATTTGGAGATGTGTTCCCCTGGAAAACAAATTGGCACCAACACATAATAAAATTCTGTGCAAGAGGACAACAGACCTTTGAAAATTACACAGAGGAAAAACACCAGTTTTCTGCTAAAAGATTCATCGTGTTACTCTCTGCAATTCACCAATATGGATGCGAATGGTTGGAATATTTTTATGTTTGGCAGAAAAGCATAAAGGTCTAAAGAAGAAATATCATGATGGCTTAACTGAACAGAACGTAATGAACCAAACATCTCTCAGCTTTAGCTCCCTCGCCTGTCCTTACAGCACACTCAGCGCTATACAAACCCTGTTCCCAGGGTGCTCTGCAGAAGCTGTAGCATTTCACAATGTACTCTCTAATCTGAGGGAAGGTACAGGGAGATATAGAGATGCAGGAGTGACCACTAAACATAGCCCTAAGTAAACAAATGGGCTGAGGAAGCTGAAAATTCTGCAGGCAGGTTCCATCTGTGAAATCAGCTCCCCGAGTTTCAACCTTGTTAATGGTGAATTACCAAATGCTGAGTTTCTGCAGAGCACAGCCCATCCAGTTAGAAAAATACCAGCAGACACTTCCTGAGGGCATACTATGGGCAAGACATTGCACTGGGCACCAGGAAGGATACAAATTGGCCTACTGTCCACAATAGGCAGATGGAGTGGTGCAGTCACCCAGCCACAGAGGGTCGTAGGCTGGGGTGGGATCACAGAGGAGGGGGGAGATGTGTTCTGATGCTGGACAGCAGGAGGAAAGCAAACAGTGTAGGAACACATGGTAAGTGGAGAGAGGTGTATTTGGTCCAGAACTTGAAGGAGGAGTGGGGTTTCAACAGGTAATAATGGGGAAAAGATATCAGGGCAGAGGAAACAGTATGAACAAATGGATGGAGACCAGAAAACACAGGGGTGTTGGGAGGAAGGGCGAGCTGCTTGGATTGATAATGATGGGAAAAGGGAGGCTGGGGCCAGACTGTGGTGGGCAACCCAGATTCCCTTTGCCTCAAAGGGGCAAGGGGCATACTTCAAAGACAAAGGAGAGGGAGGAATAAATGCCCATGGTTGCCTGGTTTTCTAGCCATTAGAGGAATCACGGCTCTGCGTGTGGTCTGACCTCATGCATTGGCCTTCGTCTTCAGGAACGAAGGGTTTGTTGAGATTCAGCAGGCACTGCAACAAGCCTGCTTGGAGCCAGGCCACCCTGTGGATCACCAACAGGAACAATGAGGTCAGAGCCCAGCCCACTGAGTGATGCTCCTACAAACCCCCCTGCCCTGCCCCTCAATCTGAAGCTGGATTCTCAGAGGCAGAACCCCATTCACCCCTGCACCATAATTAAGGTCAGAACATTTTATCACCCCCCCCCCAAAGAAGTTCTCTTCCCTTTAGCCATCACTTTCTAACTCTTCCTATTACCTCCTCAGTCCTAGGCAACTGCTTATCTACCTTCTGTCTATAAAAATCTACAGAGATTTGCCTTTTCTGGGCATTGCATGTAAATGGAATCATGCAATGTGAGAAATTTTGTCTCATTCTTTCACTTAGCATAATGTCTTCAAGATTCATCCATTCTCTGTGTTATTAGTACATCGTTCCTTTTTATGGCCCAATAATATTCCATTATGGATATATTACAATTTGCCTATGCATTCAACACTTGTAGGACATTTGGATTGTTACAATTTGGGGCTATGATGAATAATAATGCTGCTATGACCACTCGCATACAAGTTTTTGTATGGGTGTGTGTTTTCAATTATCTTGGGTATATACCAAGGAGTAAAATTGCTGAATCTTTTATTATTCATTTTAATTTCTCCTGGCAATTAACATGAATTAATATCTGTTGAATGAATGAATATTTGTTGAAAAATGAATGAATAAAAGCATCTCATTTTCTTATAAGTTATTGTCAGGGTTGCTATAAGATATACTAAATTTCAGAGCAACTTGTGTGAAAGTTGCTCAGTCATGTCCGATTTTTTGAGACCCCATGGACTATACAGTCCATGGAATTCTCCAGGCCAGAATACTGGAATGGGTAGCCTTTCCCTTCTCCAGGGGATTTTCCCAACCCAGGTATCAAACTCAGGTCTCTCTCATTGCAGGCGGATTCCTTACCAGCTGAGCCACAATGGATGCCCAGGAATACTGGAGTGGGTAGCCTTTCCCTTCTCCAGGGGATCTTCCTGACCCAGGAATCGAACCAGGGTCTCCTGCATAGCAGGCAGATTCTTTACCAAGTGAGCTATCAGGGAAGCCCCTTAACAACGACTACTGGCAGTAACCTGATCACAGTTCTCTTCTTGGCTTGTTTAGATTGAGATAAACCTGAGGTCCATCAGCTCACCTGCCCCAACCCTTCTTGGGGAACTAAGAAACCTGGGGTGAGTGGGCAGGGTAAGTGTGCACCTCCCCAACTCACTCAGAAAGCAGAGGCTTTTATCTTGACTCTGTAGAACCTCAGGGCAGTGAAAACCCCACAATCGGGCTGATTCAGTCTAGGAGAAGGAGCTGCCAGGAGCCCATCAGACAAAATGGGGCTTCACAAGGATGGCCCAGGGCTGCAGAACAGGGCAGCGGGGCAGGGCAGGAAGAAAGAAGAGCTGCATTCTGCTGACTCACCCATCTATGCGATGCTTGGCAAGGAGTACAGGCCTGAAGGCCTGAAGTTAAGTGTATCTGAGGGGCAGGTACGGAGAGGTGGCCTGGAGCACATGCATCCCATATGCACTTATTATTCCGATGAGCATGTTGCTCCTAATCTGAGTGTATTGTGAGTAATAAAGAGCCACTCGGGAATCTGGAGCTCTCATCCTGAAGTCAGATGCCTCAGCATCTGAGGCCTCTGCCTCCGCACATACCTCTGGCACCACCCACGCTCCTGCCCTGGCTGGCGCTGGGCAGCTCAGCCAACAGTACAAGCACAGGGCCAACTGCTTTGGCGGCCAAAACCCAGCTTCATGAAGGGCAGCAGGCAGGTGGGCAGGTGCCCTCCCAACTGGTGCTAGGCCGAGCCATGCACCAGGGGGGTGCCCCGATAGTATGCCCACCCAGGTCAGGCTCCTCACAGATGATCTCAGAGCCAAGACACAGCTGTACCGGGGTGCGCTGGTCTGAGCAGAGTTACAGCAGGTGGCTTGGGTATCTAGGAGAAAAGCTGAAGGAATCACCTCTTTCCACCCAGGCAGTCTGCTCGCCCCTTCCCGTCTCCTCTTGGCTTTTTGGCTACTCTTCAAGGCCCAGCTGCCTGCAGGCCCAACTTGCCTCATCACTGCTGGACTCACACAGACGTATACGCCCACCCTCCTTTTCCCCTTTTGTCTTATGCTTTGATGGGATCTCTTCTCCACAGTAAAATGAAAATACTTAAGGAAGGGAGTATTTCTTTTTCCATAACAGCTTTCCTGAAATCTTCAGGACACAGTCCATAACTCAGAAATCAGCAGAAGTATTTTCTCTGCCTCGTGAAATCATATTCATATGTAACATCATATCCACAAGCCTGGCCCTAACGCAGAGCCTCCCTGGATATTCAACATGTAGCTAATATTCCAGGCAGAAATCGTATGTAAGTGTTTTATTTTAAAAACAACTTTCTCTAAGATTCTGCATTTCCACTGTAGGGGCAAGGGTTTAATCTCTGAGGGGCAGGGGGAGGGTAACTAAGATCCCACATGCTACACAGCAATGCCAAAACAAAAAAAAAAAGTTAAAGAATAAAAAAACTCATGTTCAATGCAGAAAACAAGAAAATCATACCGAAAGAAATAAAAACCATCTATAGCCTACACCCAGAAGTAACTCCTGGGAAATGTTGCTATGTAATTGGCTCAGATGGTAAAGCGTCTATCTACAATGTGGGAGACCTGGGTTTGATCCCTGGGTCGGGAAGATTCCCTGGAGAAGGAAATGACAACTCACTCCAGTACTCTTGCCTAGAAAATCCCATGAATGGAGGAGCCTGGTGCAGGCTACTGCCCATGGGGTCGCAAAGAGTCGGACAAGACTGAGCGACTTCACTTCACTAATCTCCTGCTATTTTTCTATTTACATTTATTACTTTTTGTAAGATTGTCATCATGAAGTACATTTTGTTTTATAACCTGCTTAACATATTGTGCAAAGAGATCAAACCAGTCAATCCTAAAGGAAATCAACCCTGAACATTCATTGGAAGGACTGATGCTGAAGCTGAAACTACAATACTTTGGCCACCTGATGTGAAGAACTGACCCATTGGAAAAGACCCTGATGCTGGAAAGATTGAAGGCAGGAGGAGAAGGGGACAACAGAGGATGAGATGGTTGGATGGTATCACCGACTCGATGGACATGAGTTTGAGCAAGCTCCGGGAGTTGGTGATGGACAGGGAAGCCTGGCATGCTGCAGTTCATGGGGTTGCAAAGAGTTGGACATGACTGAGCCATTGAACTGAACTGAACTTATTATGAATATATCATAATGCCTTGAGATAATTTTTTGCAATTTCATTGGCTTGTATGTATAGTATTCTATCACATGGACTTAATATATTTTATCTAATCAATACCCAATTGTTACTTCTTTTGACAAATTTCAGTTTGTAAATTAATAAANTGAGCCATTGAACTGAACTGAACTTATTATGAATATATCATAATGCCTTGAGATAATTTTTTGCAATTTCATTGGCTTGTATGTATAGTATTCTATCACATGGACTTAATATATTTTATCTAATCAATACCCAATTGTTACTTCTTTTGACAAATTTCAGTTTGTAAATTAATAAATGATGTCACGATAAGAAGACTCTTGAGAGTCCCTTGGACTGCAAAGCGATCAAACCAGGCAATCCTAAAAGAAATCATACCTGAATATTCATTAGAAGGACTGATGTTGAAGTTGAAGCTCCAATACCTTAAAGCCTACCTCCCTTGCAAGCCCACAGAAACACATTGAGTCAGTTGTCTTCTCTGGCCCTTTTCCCTGGCCTTCAGTTTCCTCATCTGCAGTTAAAGAGAATATTAGAACCCATTCAGTGGGGTGCACGAAACAAGATCAGGTATGCCAATGTGCCTTGGAACAGTCACATGCTGACTTCAATTGCTAAGACCAGGAGCTTGAAGGAATAAGCTTCTGTTCTGTTGAGCCCAAGGGATAATTCCGTGGAGATGTGGGGAAAACCAGAGTGTGGCTGCCATTGCCTCCTGTTCCCGTAGCATCTGAAAACACCCGAGCTTCCCATTTGCACCTTTGTTCAACATTGAGGAGACTGCATAAGATCTAATTTCTGTGAGTCACTGGAGGAGAAAGGAAAGGTCTTTTCCTGTTTAAATTCCAGGCCACCATGGTTTACTCTGCTGCTGTTGCTAAGTTGCTTCAGTTGTGTCCGACTCTGTGCGACCCCAGAGACAGCAGCCCACCAGGCTCCCCCATCCCTGGGATTCTCCAGGCGAGAACACTGGAGTGGGTTGCCACTTCCTTCTCCAATGCATGAAAGTGAAAAGTGAAAGTGAAGTCACTCAGTCGTGTCTGACTCTTCGAGACTCCACGGACTGCAGCTTACCAGGCTCCTCCATCCATGGGATTTTCCAGGTAAGAGTACTAGAGTGGGGTGCCATTGCCTTCTCTGATGGTTTACTTTACACATGGCCAACTCAACGCTTTTCGTGGTCCTCCACGTCATGGGAATTTCACTGTTCTATATTTGCAGGAAGCTTAATTGGCTCCACTGCTGGAGGATCTGTTTCTGCCATTTTCCTCTGCATTCGTGGCAGGCCTCGGAGGAGAAGCCGGAAATAATAGTGTCCCAAGGTGACATGCTGGAAATAGTTTGCAAGAGGAACGCTATACAGAGGTGAGCTCTAATCCTCATTCAGTTGTGATGGGAGGACTAGTTATGCAGGGCAGCCCGGGGAGCAGAGTGTCAGGAAACATGAACTCTGGGGCAGAGATGGTGTTGCATCCTGGCTTTGTCCCCTCTGGAGGAGCCTGATGGGCTGCAGTCCATGGGGTCGCCGAGTCAGACATGGCTGAGTGACTTCCCTTTCACTTTTCACTTTCATGCATTGGAGAAGGAGATGGCAACCCACTCCAGTGTTCTTGCCTGGAGAATCCCAGGGATGGGGAAGCCTGCTGGGCTGCCATCTATGGGGTCGCACAGAGTCGGACACGACTGAAGCGACTTAGCAGCAGCAGCAGCAGCAATGCATGACCTTGGGCATGTTATTAATGTTTAATCCACCAAAGCCTCATTTCCCTCTTCATGACATTTTTTTGAGTCTCTGAAATTGTCCTCTTTATCATGTGTTTGTTGTCAGCCTCGCCCCACTAGAAGGTAGGCTTCTAATGAGTGAAGGGGCATATTTGGTCTTGTTCATGGATAGATTCCCTAAGACAAAGAAGAGTGTCTAGACTTCCACGGTCTTTGTTGAATAAATGAGTGATTCTGGCATCCCCTTAGGACACTGTCTCTAGGGATTCTGCTTTGTCCCTGTCCCTCTAACCACTTCAAGGGCAGCTCGATACCCTACCCACAATAAGCATGACAAGTCAGGGGTGTCAGTGGCAAAAAGACAGGAAAGGAGGAGGACCACTGGCAGAAGAATTTACCTAAATGAGTACAACAGCATCTTCCTTTAGGAAATGACGCATTCCTTTTTTCGAAAAGTGTAACTACTAAAGAGATTGTGGTTTTAGCATGTCTTAAGTCTCCATAGGCAGTAATTACTCATAAAAAGGACTATTAACTTGAATTGTAAAACACTCCTTGCCTTTGAAGTACATACACTAATAAGATCATTTTCCTATCCCTGCTGCTGCTGCTGCTGCTGCTAAGTCGCTTCAGTCGTGTCCGACTCTGTGCGACCCCATAGATGGCAGCCCAGCAGGCTTCCCCGTCCCTGGGATTCTCCAGGCAAGAACA
>SJYV01007170.1:1055077-1154343 GCA_006410875.1 Neotragus pygmaeus
CATCTCCTCTCCCCTGATTTAATTTTCTCTCTTTCAGAAACTCCTATTAGCCTGATGTTGGACATTTTTATATAATACATACCTGGATTTGTACAGAGAAGGGAGGCAACATGCCAACAAGCCAAACCCTAGTTGGATTTACCTCTTTCTCCCTCCACTCTCTTTGCTTTCCTGTGTCATTTTTGACCAATAACCATTTTATTTATTTGGAATTTTTTAAAATTGGAATATAATTTCTTTACAGTGCTGTGTTAGTTTCTGCTGTACAACAACGTGAATCATCTATATGCATTCTTATATACCTTCCCTCTTGAGATTCCCTCCAATCCCTCACTCCCATTCTACCCCTCTAAGTCATCACAGAGCCCTGAACTTGGCCAAAACCAGTTTAAAGTGGAAGTTATTGCTGCCCCACTCCCATGGCTTGATGTCACGTTTGTCCAGTTCAGATGATATACATGTTTGTCCTGACCTCCATTCATCTTATTATCATTTTATAGGCTTTTCTTTAGGATAAGCCCCCTTGAAGAATCCTGGGTGTTCAGAGTACTCTGAGGGAGACCATTTTTCCAGGAGCCAGCTGGGAGTGGAGGATGGAGGGGGGAGTCTGTCCTCAGTGACCTGCTGTGATGGTGACCAGCTGGAGACCTCGCCTGGAAGTGGGCAGAGGCATGAAATGCACCCTGGGAGGGGGCGTGTGAGGCCATCGTGCCCTCCCGCTCCTCTGTAAGGGTGCCCTTAGCCTGTATGTTTGGATAAAGAGTCCTAGCCCTTTTGAAAAGAGGATGTCATCCCTGACTATTAAAAATTGCCTGTGTGCCTGCCATCCTGCCTGACCTCAGTCCCTGAGTTTTGGATAATCCAATCTCTTGTCTCCTCCTTAGCACTTGTTCCAACAACCCCTGCAATAAGTTCCTCAGGAAACCTGGTGTCCTAGAGCTCCACATACAGTACTCTTTCTGAGGAAGGGCTCTGAGGGCTGCAGGAAGGAGCAAACTGAGAGAAGAACAGGCTGCAGTTTCCTCTGAGTGTAACGCGGGTTCTGTGTTGTTCTCTTTGATTTTTCCCTTCCTCCCAACTCTAAGCAAAGCTCGCTTGCTTTCCTAACGAAGTGGCCAAAGCAATGTGTGCTAGTTGTGGACTCCATTTCTAGACTGGCCCCAGTCTAACTCAGCACAGGAGAGGGTTACCCCAAACCTGAAGATCGAGGCTGTGCCCCCAGGGGTATCTTGGCAAACCTTCTAGAAAGGATAGGCAGGACCCACTCTGTCCTCTCCCTGGCTTGCAGAAGACTCTCCAGCAAAGCACCACCCCAAACTCAGCAGACCTCCCACCTGCTCCCAACCATACAACGTTCAGGGGCGGATTACAGAACCCTGGGTCATGCTCAGGAGGGGCTGAGCTTCCTGCAGCCTGTGTGGTCACAGGCCAGGTCTGTAGATCAAAACCTATGTCTGCTCAGTTGGGCTTTGCCATTAGTTTGCTATTCAACTTGGGCCAAAAACCAAACCAATCACAGCCTCAGTTTCCTCATATGAAAACAAGGGAAATTTTTCTCCCTACAGTTTGATTTGTGGTGAGACATGTGTTGCTGTTTGAATCTTAGCATTATTACTTATTCACTGTGCAACTGAGGGTGAATTATTAATTTTCTCATCTGTACAAATGTAGAAAATAAATACAGTAAACATAATTGTTGTGAGGAGTAGAATAGTACTGTAAGGTTTAACACAAGGTTGAAATGACCACCATCACCCACCTCTGGAAGGTTCTAGTCCTCTCCCCTCTCCACACCACATCACTGACTCATGTGTGCTCCTCTCAGATCTAACTTGACATATGACTGCTGCCTGGAATATATTTAGTAAATTGAAAGAGAAAAAAAGGCCAATATTTTTTCTCAAACACTAACTGTTCTCAATATTTTGGATCTTTTTGATTCTGTCTTTTACATATGACTCAGTGCTTGGAACAGTGTCATACATATATTTGACATTTAGAAAACATTTGCCAAATAAACAAATTTAACAAAGATATGTAGAGAAATTGGGGTGCAGTTATCACAGATAAATGAATTAAACAAAAATATGATGTTGCTTTTTCTGCCTCCTACGTTTGCTCATGCACAAGCCAGAAACCCGGGTATCTTTCTTGGGTCCTCCTACCCTACCACTTTCCATGGCCAGTTGATCAACACATTGGGTTCACTCTACCTCCTCGTTATCTCTCAGGGTTTCCCTGGTGGCTCAAAGGCAAAAAATCCTCCTGCCAATGCAGGAGATGTGGGTTTGATCCCAGATTTGGGAGGATTCCCTGGAGAAAAAAATGGCAACCCACTCCATTATTTTTGCCTGGGAAATCCCATGGACAGAGGAGCCTGGCGGGCTATAGTCCATGGGGTCACAAAAGAGTCAAAAACAACTTAGCAACTGAATGACAATTACCTCTCAAGACTGTCCTTTCAACTTCAAACCCTGCGCGGCATCCCAGGTTGGACTGGGACATCTTTTGTTTACTGCCACAGCCTCCTCATTAAAAAACCTACATCGTCCTTCAAACTCCAGTTGGATCCTCCCACTCTCTTGCTTAAAATCCTTCAGTGGCTCCCCAATCTCTGTAAAGTGATTTCCAAACTCAGTGAATTATGAGAACACTTTGGGAAGAACGTTAGAAAAATCAAATCTCTGATGGTGGGTCCTAGGATCTGTGTGCATTGAAAGTTGCCCAAGTGACCTTGATGATCAGTCAGATTTTGGAAGCATAGGTTTCCAGGCTACAAACCCAATGTCTGGACTTCCGTCGTGCTCCAATGGCTAAGACTCCTCACTCCCAGTGCAGGGGGCCCAGGTTCATTCCCTGGTCAGGGAACTAGTCCAGCGTGTTGCAACTTAAGAGTTCCCATGCTGTAATTAAAGATCCCACCAGTGCAGCCGAATAAATAAATGCATATTAAAAGAAAAATAAACTCTGAAATCACACTTGCTCAGAATAAATAACAACTCCATATTTGAAATATTTCTTATTAAAAAACCGAACAGACCCAATGCCTTTGCGTGATGTGGAAGGTTTTCCATGACAACCTTCTCTCCCCGCCTTCCTCTTTAGTATCCTTTCAGGTCTCCTCCCCCTCTTGAATGTTATGCTCCAGCACAGCTGAAAGCTGACAGTTCTCATATATGATGTTATTCCATCTCTGCTTTGAGCATTCTACCCCTTCTTCTAGCAATGCACTTCTCTACCTACCCCCTGATAATTCCTATTTATCCTTTCAGCTTCATCTCAGCCATCAAGGCGTTCGTACAGAATGGCTCCATTTATATAAAGCTTAAAATAGGTAAAAACAAATCTATGCATTAGGGCCAGGACAGTGGCTACTTCTTGGGAGCCAGGGGCAGTGGGTAGCAACTGGGAGGGGACAAGAATGGGCCTTCTGGGATGCTGTGTGTTTCTTGATGTGGGTGCTACTTCCACGGGTTTATTCCAATTTCTGAAAATGCATCAAATTGCACAGTAGTCACTTGTGCAGCTTTTTTATGTTGAAACTCACATGAGGACTCCACTCACATGACACTTCCTCCAGGAAGCCCTTGTGGATATCCTCCCTTAGAGTCAAGACATCCTTTCCTGTTGCCACTCTGCCTGGTTCAACCTGCTTTTTTGGTGTTTAGCCCTCTGATATCATTGCTTTATTGCTGCATCTGTCTCCCTCCCTCGACCGTGAGCTACTTGAGGACAAGATGGGAGAATCCCCTGCACCTTCCCAGTGCTCTCATCCAGCTCATGGAGAAACGTCCATGGAAGAATGAAGAGAAAGTGAGCATCAGTGCAGTGGCAGTCACTCTTTCTACCCATTTCTCCTGCTGAGGATACATAGTGTTTTGCTATTAATCTTTTAAGCAACCAGACCAAGAAACGTAAATGACTCTCACATGCCTCTCATACCTGAGAAAAACTGACCACATCCCATAGCACGGGCTCCAGACTCCACAGCCTCTGAGCTCACTCTGCACTCCAGTGCCCCCCAGCCAGCAGCAGCTCTTCTGACCTCGTCCCCTGTAAACATCACCACCCAGAAGAGTTCCCACGGGATCACCCAGTTGGCATTTGGTCACTGTCTTTCATTATTGCTTAGCTGGAAAAAACACTCCAGGCAAGTCATAAAACAACAACATTTTTTAAAAGGCTTTTAGGACCAGGGGGAGGTCTGTGGCCACTTCTGAGCTAACAGTAGACTCGTTGCTTACATCCCGCTGGCAGAGTTCACCTAGGATACTCCTCCCCTTCTTGCGTCTTCTCTACCCCTACCCTTCCCCTGCATCCTTTCAGGAGACCTGCTACCTGCAGGTACCTAGGTTCTAAGACTGGGAATGTCTCTTCTGACTAGCAGTTCTAGCTCTGGGGATAATGGCCACTTATATCTCAGTGTATAGTCAGAAGCAGTCCCACTACAGTGAAAGAGTTCTGGACTTCGAGCCATCAAATCTGGGTCTCAGCTCTCTTGCGGTCACCTACTGTCTTTGGACAAGTCACTCTAATTCTCTTGCTCTCTCTCTTTTTCTTAAAAATAATTTTATTTGTTTATGTTTAGCTGCACTGGATCTTCACTGCTGGGGAGGATTTTCTCTAGTTGTGGCGAGTGGGAGTTCCTCTCTACTTGCAGTGTGCAGGCTTCTCATTGCAACGGCTTCACGTGCTGTGGAGCGTGGGCTCTAGAATGTGTCGGCTTCAGTAGCTGGGCTCAGTAGTTGTGGCACATGGGCTTAGCTGCTCCAAGACATGTGGGATCTTCCCAGATCAGGGATCAAACCCACATTTCCCGCACTGGCAGCAGACTCTTTCCCACTGAGCCACCAGCGAAGCCCCTTTCTTGCTCTTTTTATAAGAACTGAGACATGAGCACAGATTGCTGTGAGCATTCACAACGACATAGGCTAATGCAAATGATTTACACACAGTGGAGTTCCACAAACATGTGAGGAGTGGTCACGGTGTGAAGAGGAGTCCACCTTTTCAAGGAGCCACTGCATTTTAAACCTTGTATCTTAAAGGAATGTCACCCACCACTGACCAAGCTGGTGGGAGTGTGCGCAGGTGGAGGTCAGGGGACTTTCTAGTAAGAGCACTCCAAGACCGCTCACCTCCTTCAAGGTACTGTACTCCTACATCTGGAGCAGCCTGCCTCACTAGTTTTAAACAGACTCAAACCTGAGGTTGCAGGACCCCTTTCCTGTATAGGAAGACCTATTCCCTAAACCTTAATTGAAGCTCCATTCTCATTAAGTGGACATCCCTGAGGGCCTACACCTGCTGGGTAGAATTTGTGTAGTTCTCTGCCAACATCTATAACACAGATACTCAGGCAAACCAGATGGGCAAGAAAACACATACCTCTGTCAACACATAATATCATTGGTAGTGAATGGATAAAGTGAGTTTTGAAAGGCCATTTGTAGCTAAGGGTCTTCAGTTCACCAAAGAGAGAAAAAGAAAAAACCAACACCCAGCACTTAATTTTTCAAAACAATCTCAACACAGAATGCTCTAAGCCTCCCTCTGAGTTAACCATTACAGGGTATTTATGGGGGGGTGTCCAAGGAACTCCAGGTGAACTCGTAGTGCCATCAAGTAAAAATATCTGATGGCGTGAAGGCTAAAGCACTTTCCTGTGAAGTTGGCCTGTTTGTCTCTTAAGCATCCAGGGAAGCAGAAGATGCTCATCCTTGGAAGTTCAAGGCCATTGATACGGCACCCAGTAACACAGTGGTTATAATGAGAGGCTTTTGGTCTGATAGGCTTAGGATTGAGTCTTTTTTCTGCCATTTAATCACCAATGCAGGAGACCCAGATTCAATCCCTGGGTTGGGAAGATCCACTGGAAAAGGAAATGGCAACCCACTCCAGTGTTCTTTTCTGGGAAATCCCATGGAGAGAGAATCCTGGTGGGCTCACTAAGTTGGACTTGATTTAGTGACTGAACAACAATGAACATTGGGGATACATACATCTTTTTAAATCAGAGTTCTCATCTTTTCTGGATATATGTCCAGGAGTGGGATTGTAGCTCTATTTTTAGTTTTTTAAAGAACTTCCAAACTATTGTACATAATAATTGCAGCAATTTATATTCCCACCAACAGTNGATACATACATCTTTTTAAATCAGAGTTCTCATCTTTTCTGGATATATGTCCAGGAGTGGGATTGTAGCTCTATTTTTAGTTTTTTAAAGAACTTCCAAACTATTGTACATAATAATTGCAGCAATTTATATTCCCACCAACAGTGTAGGAGGGTTCCCTTTTCTCTACACTCTCTTCAGCATTTACCATTTGTAGACTTTTTTTGGGGGGGGTAGGCTTTTTAATGATGGCCATTCTGACTGGTGGCCACAGGACTGGAAAAGGTCAGTTTTCATTCCAATCCCAAAGAAAGACAATGCCAAAGAATGCTCAAATTACTGCACAATTGCACTCATTTCACACGCTACAAAAGTAATGCTCAAAATTCTCCAAGCCAGGCTTCAACAGTAAGAGAACTGTGAAGTTCCAGATGTTCAAGTTGGATTTAGAAAAGGCAGAGGAACCAGAAATCAAACTGCCAACATCCACTGGATCTTCGAAAAAACAAGAGTTCCAGAAAAACATCTACTTCTGCTTTATTGACTATGCCAAAGCCTTTGATTGTGTGGATCACAATAAACTGTGGAAAATTCTTCAAGAGATGGGAATACCAGACCACCTTACCTGTCTCCTAAGAAATCTGTATGCAGCTCAAAAAGCAACAGTTAGAACTGGACATGGAACAACAGACTGGTTCCAAATTGGAAAAGGAATATGTCAAGGCTGTATATTGTCACCCTGCTTATTTAACTTATATGCAGAGTACATCATGAGAAATGCTGGGCTGGATGAAACACAAGCTGGAATCAAAGTTGCCAGGAGAAATATCAATAACCTGAGATACACAGATGACACCACCCTTATGGTGGAAAGCAAAGAAGAACTAAGAGCCTCTTGATGAAAGTGAAAGAAGAGAGTGAAAAAGTTGGCTTAAAACTCAACATTCAAAAAACTAAGATCATGGCATCCGGTCCCATCACTTCATGGTAAATAGATGGGGAAACAGTGGCATCAGTGACAGGCTTTATTTTTGTGGGCTCCAAAATCACTACAGATGATGACTGCAGCCATGAAATTAAAAGACGCTTGTTCCTTAGAAGGAAAGTTATGACCAACTCAGATAGCATATTAAAAGCAGAGACATTACTTTGCCAACAAAGATCCATCTAGTCAAAGCTATGGTTTTTCTAGTAGTCAGGTATGGATGTGAAAGTCGGACCATAAAGAAAGCTGAGCGCCAAAGACTTGATTCTTTTGAACTGTGGTGTTAGAGAAGACTCTCAAGAGTCACTTGGTCTGCAAGGAGATCCAACCAGTCCATCCTAAAGAAAATCAGTTCTGAATATTCATTGGAAGAACCGATGCTGAAGCTGAAACTCCAATACTTTGGCCATCTGATGTGAAGAACTGACACATTGGAAAAGACCCTGATGCTGGGAATGATTGAAGGCCAGAGGAGAAGGGGGTGACAGAGGATGAAATGGTTGGATGGCATCACTGACTCAGTGGACTTGAGTTAGAATAAATTCTAGGAGTTGGTGATGGACAGGGAGGCCTGGTATACTGCAGTCCCACGGGGTAGCAAAGAGTAGAACACGACTGAGTGACTGGACTGAACTGAATGAACTGGTGTGAGGTGAAACCTCGTTGTGGCTTGATTTGCGTTTCTTTAATAATTAGTGGTGCTGAGCTTCTCCTCATGTGCCTGTGGCCACCTGTGTGTCTTCTTTGAAGAAATGTCTATTTCGGTCTTTTGCCCGTTTTTTGATTGGGTTTGTTTGTTTTTTTTTAATATAAAGTTGTATGAGGTATTTATATATTTTGAAAATTAAGCCCTTGTCAGTTGAATCGTTTGCAAATATATCCTCCCATTCTGCAGGTTGTCATTGTTTTTCCGCTGACTTCCTTTGCTGTGAAAGGCTTTTAGGAATTTTCCTGGTTGTCCAGTGGTTAAGGCTCGGGACTTTCACTGCAGTGGGTGCAGGTTTGAACCCTGGTTGGGGAACTAAGATCCTGCATGCTGCATGGTGTGGTTTTTAAAAAAGACAAAACAGGGGACTATTTTGTGATTTCCCTGGTGGTCCAGCAGCTAAGACCTCACGCTCCCAATGCAGGAGGCCTAGGTTCAATTCCTTGTCAGGGAACTAGATCCCATATGTCACAGTTAAGACCTGGTGCAGCCAAATAACTAAATGATTTTTTTTTTTAAAGCTTTTCAGTTTCATTAGGTCTTTTTTTTTTTTTTTTCACTTTTATTTCTTCTGTCTTGGGAGACTTATCTAAGAAACGATTGCTACACTTTATTGCCTGAGAATATTTTGTCTATGTTCTCTTCCATGAGTTTTGTNTTTTTTAAAGCTTTTCAGTTTCATTAGGTCTTTTTTTTTTTTTTTTTCACTTTTATTTCTTCTGTCTTGGGAGACTTATCTAAGAAACGATTGCTACACTTTATTGCCTGAGAATATTTTGTCTATGTTCTCTTCCATGAGTTTTGTGGTAATGGCAGTTATTTTAAAATTTTGCTTCAGAACTAATTTCCTAGCAAATGGTCCTATACATGAGGACTCGGACTTTAGTAAAACACAGCATAGTTAACTCCTATTTTTATCCTCCCAAGATTTGTTATGAAAGAGAGATAGGATGTCCAGAGAAATGGTGAATTAAGGGATATGATTTTCTATCACTCCATCCAGGATGTGGTACAAGCTGAAGGTGAAAAATGTATATGGGGGTTCATTCCAATAGCCTAAAAGTCCCACCCAAGGAAACCAGAGGCTGGGAGAGGGAATGAGAGTCAGTGTTTCATGAGGACAGAGTTGAGTTTGGGAAGGTGAGAAAGTTCTGGAGATGATGGCGGGGATGTTGCACAATATATAAATGTGCTTAATGCCACTGAGCTGTGCACCTAAAAATGGTTAATATGGTAAGCTTTACATTCTATATATTTAGCACAATTCTTTAGAAAGACTCATCTGTGCAGTGGACTTCAGCCCTTAACAAGCTACTTTGGCTGTTGATAGGCAACCATCCATTGCTTGTATACTCAGTCATGTCCAACTCTTTGCAACCCCATGGACTGTAACACACCAGGCTCCTCTGTCCCTGGGGTTCTCCAGGCAAGAATACTGGAGTGGGTTGCCATTTCCTTCTCCAGGGAATCTTCCCAACTCAGGGATTGAATCTGCATCTCTAGCATGTCCTGCATTTCAGGTGGATTCTTTACCAANCCAGGCTCCTCTGTCCCTGGGGTTCTCCAGGCAAGAATACTGGAGTGGGTTGCCATTTCCTTCTCCAGGGAATCTTCCCAACTCAGGGATTGAATCTGCATCTCTAGCATGTCCTGCATTTCAGGTGGATTCTTTACCAAAGATTGATTCAACCTAGGCAGCCCATTCCAGATAGAGAGTTGTTGCAAGCTTCAGACTGTCACACACTGGCCATCTCTCATGGGCCCAGCTGGGGATCATCTGGTTCCTAAATGAGAATGAACAAGGATGGGGCTTCCCATCCTTGGGCACAAATGACTCCCCAAACTTTCAAAAACATTTGGCTAAAAGAAAAGTAGGCTCTTATCATTTCAACCACACCACAGGCACTTAATCCCGCCTACCAGTTTATAGTCACTTTGCATCAGCCAGTTTCCTAGTATGCCTACAAGCTTCAGCTATTTTAAGGAATACTCAAATAACAAAGGACAGTCTCTTTGTAAAGTGGACTCTGCTGAGGAGCTTCCAGTCCAGAAAAGGGATTATTCTGCCAAAACCTATTATAGTATATGGTCCATAAATGAAGCAGCAACTGACTGGTTCATCAATTCCTTAATTCATCGATTCAGCAAATGCATATGAAGCACTCACTGCCCCAAGACTCGAAGGCCAGAGATGAGTAAGACATAGTCCCTGATCTCAAAAAACTTAAAACTCAGTGGAAGAGTATAAAAAGCTGACCATAATACCAGGAAGAATGAAACAGGTGCTTTAGGTGAGCTGCAAGGAAAGGGCTGTGGGAGCTCAGAGGGAGAGCAGTTGCCCAGCACAAAGGAGACAATCACTGATATGTGGGTGTGTGAAGTCTGATGCATGTGATGAACAGTGAACAGAGGAGCACTGCTGGGCTCCCAGCAGTCTGCAAGGCGGTGTCCTACACCCCACTTCATATCTGAGCTGCATGCCCACTGCAGACCCTCACCTGAGGCTCTGCAAAGGACCCAGGAAATTAGGTGGCCAGCCCCTCCCAGCACCTTGGCTCTGCACTTCTCCCCTGAATTCGGGCCCGCGTTGATTCTCCGGCATTGCTAACATGTCACATCACTTTACAAACCCAGCGTCTTACAGGCTCAGTTAATAACTCCCTAAGTGGATCTTCGGAGTCTCAGCTTACAGAAAAATCAGTTCACTTCTAAACCCTGTTGTGACGAATCATTCTCCCCCATTTATTAGATAGAGATCTTGTCAATTTGGGAAACTTTTGCTCTGCCTATAAAATAGAATAGAGAGAGAGAGAGAGAGAGAGAGCACAGGGCAAAAGTTAAAGGCAGGAGATGTGTATCGGCATCAGGGATTTTGTCAAGAGGTTGTGCCCAGGAGTGGACAATTTCCCTCTTGTATGAATAGAATAACTTGAGGACTTAATACAAAAAAACCCTAGCAGGATTCTAATTTTTCATAATCACAAGGTTTGGCATTTGTTAGCTTTGAGGTTTCCAAAGTGTCAGTTTGAGGGCAGAGTGGAACCAAAAAGAGCCTTTGGAAGATGTGATCTCAACAGCTGGGGGATGTCTTGGGTCGGGGAGCACTGTGCTGGTCCAGGAGACATCGTGAGTAGAGAGCTGTGAGTGACCGAGCAAGGCGTGGGGTTTGCAATGCAGGACCTGCATCGGGGTCCTGACTCTCTAGATAACTGGACATGAGGCCTTACAGAAATCACTTCACCTTCATGAATCTCAGTTTTCTCAGTCTTTAAAATGGGGGTATTACATGTATATATATGGCTGAGTTTATTTGCTGTTCACCTAAAACTATCATATTAGCTATGTGTGTGTGTTAGTCTCTCAGTTATGTCCGACTGTTTGCAATCCCATGGACTATAGCCCACCAGTCTCCTCTATTCATGGAATTCNGGGGGTATTACATGTATATATATGGCTGAGTTTATTTGCTGTTCACCTAAAACTATCATATTAGCTATGTGTGTGTGTTAGTCTCTCAGTTATGTCCGACTGTTTGCAATCCCATGGACTATAGCCCACCAGTCTCCTCTATTCATGGAATTCTCCAGGCAAGAATACTGGAGTGGATAGCCATTCCCTTCTCCAGGGGATCTTTCCGATCCAGGGATCAAACTTGGGTCTCCCACATTGCAGGCATGTTCTTTACTGTCTGCACCACCAGGGAAGTCCTGAATCAGCTACACCCCAATACAAAACAAAAAGTTAATTACAAGGCAGAGAGAGACTCACTGACTTAGGGAACGGACTTGTGGTTGCCAGGGGAAGGGATAACGATAGAGAGTTTGGGAATGACATGTACACACTGCTGTGTTTGGAATGGAGAACCAACAAGGACCTACTGTATATCTGTCTCTTATACACATCTAGATGTGTATAANCTTGTGCGGTGGCCTGGATTGGGGGTGGGGGGAGTTTGAGGGGGAATGAATACATTTATATGTGTGGCTGGGCCCTTTTGCTGTTCACCTGCAACTATCACAACATTGTTAATCAACCATATCCCAATAAGAAGTTTTTTAAAATGGGGGTATTTATGTCTTCTCTGACGAGATGGGCCAGAGACTCAAACACCATGGAATTCCTTTCTAGAAGATATAAATCAGGCTAAGGAAGACTTAGATTCAATGAATTTGCAGGCCAAAGACTGCAGATCTAGAATAGGGTTAGCACACATTAAGAAACCTGCTTTTCTTTTCTTTCTTCTTCTTTTGAGTGTTGAATATTCCTTACCTCTTAAGATTTCTAGCTCCCTAAAATGAGCATTAATTCTAATTATGCTGTAAATTATTAATTCTGCTTATTGAGCACTTGCTCTGGCCAGATTGGGCTTCCCTCATAACTCAGTTGGTAAAGAATCTCTGCAATGCAGGAGACCCCAGTTTGATTCCTTGGTCGGGAAGATTCGCTGGAGAAGGGATAGACTACCCACTCCAGTATTCTTGGGCTTCCCTTGTGGCTCAGCTGCTAAAGAATCCACCTGCAATGTGGGAGGCCTGGGTTTTATCCTTGGGTTGGGAAGATCCCCTGGAGAAGGGAAACGCTACACACTCCAGTATTCTGGCCTGGAGAGTTCCATGAACTAAGTACATGGGATAACAAAGAGTCAGACATAACTGAGCGACTTTCACTTTCTTCTGGCCAGATAGAAATATAATCCTCAAAACATTCCTATCAGATAGGAATTGCACAGATAAAAAGGAAAGAGTCAGAGAGAGGAGTAATCTGTCCAAAGAGATTACTGGTCATAAAGCTAGAGGCAGAGACAGGTTTCAGATCTGGAGCCAGATCTTCTTTGAAGGTTGGTTCTGAAGATAAGAGAAAGAGGATGGTTAATTCTGAACCAGTGTTATAGTTTCCTAGGCCATAAAGGATGAACCCTAAAATGTCTCCCTTCTTCTCTCTCTCCCTAGAAGCTTTGCTGTAGGAGAGTGGAGAAAAACCAAAGCATTATGGATGAAATAGACCAGTGCTTCATGGACAGTAATCTAAAAAAGAGTAATTATGATTCTAGCAGCCACATTTATGGAGCAGTTACTATCTAGGCTCAATACTTACCCTCATCTCATTTTAACCTGTAAAACTTCCCCATTTTACAAGTGGGTAAACAGATTGGTGGAGATGGAAATTCCACTGTCCACATCTTATACGGCAGTGCCACAGGACCCCTCTTGTTTCTGCTGCTTTCTCCTGAGACTTGAGCCCATGGGTTATGTCAGTGTTGTTTGTGCAGACCACCCACTGCCAAGGCTAATAACCTTGGAAGAGAGCTGGTTTCTGGAAACTCAGCCTGCAGAGTACTTTTGACCTGCATAGGTCTTTGTGATTGCTTGCTTGTTGTACCGTGGGTTTTGGCTGGGTTTGAGTCAGCCACAAGGGTTCAAGTCCCACACAGCTGGGTTTGAGTCCCATCACATGGGTTCGAGTCCCAATCTGTGGTGAATGGTTTCAATAAGGCTGGCCCAAGGGTCATCAAGAGCTTCTGTGGCTACTCCACTAGTAAGAGAGCAGTATTTTAGATCTAGTATTTTATTTCATACCCATGCTCAATCAAACAAATAAAATAGGTTGTTAAATGATATAAAGACACANTGTGATGCTATAAACAGCTGTGGTCACCCACCATCCAGTGCCTAAGCACCCGCCACTTGGCACCCACCTTCACTATGTGGCTTGCAGAAAACACTGCCCCGGTCATGTGAGCTTCAGAGCAATGGAAAATTCCAGGTCAGTGAACCACCCTCCCTCCAGGTATCCTTCTTCATCAACCATGCCTCCAGAGGCTCCCAGGCCCTCGGTCCCACCAGCAGTTAATATTTCACTTGGTGAGACTTGAGGGAACAAAGAACACGCACGAAGCTGGCCTTGAAGGGCCAAAGGTAGGCTGCCGATGGCGTCTGATGCAGCTCATAAATAAGAGCAAATGTACTTTGGATGAGAACGCGGCTTGGCCTCCTGCAGAACAGCTGGGCAGGCTATTCATAGGCGAGCAGAGCGTGCTATTTGCGTCTGCCTGGCATTTGAATGAGGCTCCCCTAACTGTGGCTGCCTGGCCGAGCAGATGTGAGTCACGAGCCTCATTCACCAGCGGGGAGTGGCGGGGGCAAAGGCGACCTGCCTCTCCAGTGCAGCCAAGGGCACACAGGGCCAGGAGGGGTGTGTCCAGGGATATCTCCTGCCCCTCTGGAAGGCCTGGGATCCAGAGAGCGCATTTGGTAGGAATGTCAGCCTGATCCCTCTCCACGTGGGTGCCACGTGTCCTTGGACCCTTCCTGATCGCCATCTTCGTCCAGCATGTTGGGTGTGTGTTAGTCGCTCAGTGATGTCCAACTCTGCAATCCCGTGGACAATAGCCCGCCAGGATCCTCTGTCTATGGAATTCTCTAGGCAAGAATACTGGAATGCGTTGCCAAGATCTTCTCCAGGGGATCTTCCCGACCCAGGGATTGAACCCAGGTCTCCTGCATTGCAGGCGATTCTTTATCGTCTGAGCCACCACCAGAGAAGCCCCAGTTCACCTTTGTCCAGGCTCCGAGGCAAACACAGGAGACCATCCACAGCCCCTCCAAGGCCCCAGGGAGGCCAAATCCCCTCACCAGGCTGTGCTCCAGTATCTCAGGTTTCCTGCATGAGAAAGCCAAGTGGAACAACTGTGGAGTGGCAGTTCCCAGGTGTGGCACTGAGCCCCATGCCACTGTTTCCTGGCCACCACACGACAAGCTTTCGTGCTGGGGACTAACGTGCTGAGGCTGCGGGAAATGAGTGTGAGCTGACATGTGGGTGATTCTTTCCCATCCTTAGCACCAGCCACCCTGGAGATGTCACCCACTGCTCCTTCTCCCAGCTATGCAGTTAAGCATAGTTCTGGATGGTCCTGAGGCAACAATATGCCTTTAGGAGGGTCGACTCTGGTCCAAAGTCACCCCAAGAGGTCCACCCTAGGCCTAGGTACCCCTCATCTAAGGAGCCCTGAAAGAATGCTCCCAGGGCCTCACTGCAGAATCAGCTCCACTCATAGCAGCCTTAATGGTTCATATCCATCTCAAGCCCAAAAGAAAAATTCCAGCTGTACACCAAAGACAAAGTGGCATTAAGTCCATCGACCCCACACTTCAGGGATGAACCAGGTCCTCCTCCCTGGTGGTCTCCGCTTCCCTACAGTGTTTCCCCCGCTCCTGCACTCACAGACTGGAAGGCCCCGAGGGTTCTGCACACGACACTGGGGGCCTGGGCACACCTAGTCAAGCCTTAGGTGTGTTTGGAGCTCATCCAGTGTGGATGGCTCAGCTTCCCAGCTGAGCCAGAAGCTTCTCCAGGGAACGTGCTGTGACTTCCTCTCAGTAGCCCCACACAGAAGCTCACAGCTGGCCCACACGCGAGGAACTCATATGCATTTAACACCGGATCACATCTCCGCAGCACCTAGACTTTGTTCCCAAATAGGGAGAGACCTCTCACTGTGCATTTCTGTGGGGCCTACTGTCAGCTCAGACACAGAGAAGGTATCTACTCACCATGGTTAATCTGTCTTGTCTACCCTGTGGAAATACGTTTGCAAGTGATTCAACATTATGGCCTAACAGACACAGACAGGACCATGTGATGCAAATTTACACTAATGAACATATTATGGCAGATGCTATGGATTCAAGGACTGATGCAAATTCCACCTTCAACTAACTAGTAACCTATTTAGAAATTATACTTTTCCAGCAATCCTACTCCTGGGCATATATACCTGAAAGAAACTCTAATTTGAAAAGGTACATCCTCCAATGTTTATAGCAGCACTATTTACAATAGCTAAGACATGGAAGCAATCTAAGTGTCTGCCAACAGATGAATGGAGAAAGAAGATGTGGCACATATATATAGTGAGATACCATTCAACCCTAAAAAAGAATGAAATAATGCCATTTGTGGCAATGTGGATAGGCCTAGAGATTATCTTACTAAACGAAGTCAGACAGAGAAAGATAAATATTATATGATATTCATATGTGGAATCTAAAAATAATTATACAAATGAACATATTTACAAAACAGAAACAGACTCTTAGACTTAGAAAACAAACTTATGGTTACCAAAATGTAGGTAGGGGAATAAACTAGGAGTTTGGGATTAGCAGATAAAAACTACTATATATAAAGTAGATAACCAAAAAGGACTTACTGTATAGCACAGGGAACTATTTTCAATACCTTGTAAAAAATTACAATGTAAAAGAATCAAAGACACTTATATATCAACTGAATCACTTTGCTGTACACCGGAAACAATGTAACATTGTAAAATCAACTACACTTCAGTTTTTTAAATTAAAAAAAAGAAATTATGCTTTTTAATATTCTTTGTGAGCAAAGATGATTCATACATAGAAGACATGGTGTTTAGGCTGTTTATGTAGAAAAAGAGCAGGGTCTCCTGCTAAATCATACCTTTATTCAATGTTTATGGGCATCTACTTGGTACCAGGTTGCTTACTCAAATTAAACAAGGCATAGGTGAATGCTGCATGGATAACTCACAGTCCAGTGGGACCAGAGGCGTTTTTCAAGGAATGCCTCACACTGGGGCAGGTGCTCCTGAGAAGTGTGGCCTAAGCTCCTTGGAGGTGAGGGAGAGAGATGAATTCTTCCTGAGGTCAGAAAACGAGGATAGTTTGAGAAGATCTCCCAAAGGCGGGGCCATTTGAAGAATGGACAGATCCAGATGGACAATAGCAAATTCTAGGCTGAAAAGTGAAAGTATTAGTCGCTCAGTGGTGTCTGACTCTCTGTGACCCCATGGACTATAACCTGCCAAGCTCCTCTGTCCATGGAATTGTCCAAGCAAGAATAATGGAGTGGGTTGCCATTCCCTTCTCCAGGGGATCTTCCCTGGAGATCAAACCTGCATATCCTGACTTGCAGGCCGATTCTTTATCGTCTGAGCCATCAGGGAAGCCGGAGGATATTAACCAAGGCATCCAAACCCAACTGTGTTTGGGGAATGGAATTGTCTCCCCTGCAGCTACTATGGGTGATGGCTGGATGACGGCATAAGATCAGGCGACACCTTTGGCTAAGGGATGAGTCCTTTGCTTCTCTTGAATAAGTCTGCTTGTCTTGAGGATACTTCCCAGTCTGAAATCGCTGCCTGGATCTACTTTTCCTAGAGAACAATTGGGTGAATTGCTAGAGCTGGGCGAACAGACTTTCTGACGTTCAGGGCAGAACTTTTAGCTGGAAAGCAGGACCCACAGCATGACCAAGGACACCCTGGGGCACCTGGCAGGAGGCCATGCGTGACCACACCTAAGGTCTGACCAGCTAAGTGTGGACAGATCCACTCGAGCTCTTTCCCCTTCATGTGACTAAGAACCTTATCATAAAAAAGCTGTAAAAATGCCAAACTTTAACCCTATTAAAGTCACACTGTTCTGGCCTTGGCCACCCTAATAGGATTTTACAACTTACCCTCCACAACAAAGAGTCCTTGAATACCCTGAGGCCTGCCAGAGTCCATGATGAGTGACTAATGCCTTCATGGACTGGAGCCCACCCCCATTATTCCCACCCTCCCCTTGCCAGTCCCCCACCTTGGCTCACTNGTGAACTGTCTAGAGGGTTCAGCGGAGTAAAAGGAGATAAGCCACATCACAGTGGGGCTTGAGCCACAGGGGGACCTGCTTGGAGCTGAGCAGACCGGCTGAGGGCTCCACAGAGCCTCAGGCTCTTTGGGGCCACTTTCATTGCACCCCCATTTCCAGGGCATAAGAGCCTCTGCCTGCCTCACCCCTCCTCCAGCCTGCCCGCTTCACTGCCCCTGCCGCCCTCCCCTGCAGCTACCCCACCCTTCCCTGGAACACAGAGTTCTCTGCTGTGGACTCTGGGAGGGCCCTCTATCAGGTGCCAGACGCAAGATGCTGCAGCGAAGAGAAGGAAGGAGGCAACTGGGAGGGAGGGAGAGAGGAGAAGAAAGGGACAGTTCTGGAGTTTCCCCCTCATGCATTCCAGCCCTTTCTTTTGATAAAAAGCAAAGGAAGTAATTTTTTTTTAAATAAGCGGAAATCAAATTTTGTTTGTTGGATTTGGTCAGCTTCCTTAGTGGCTCAGTAGCTC
This sequence comes from Neotragus pygmaeus, assembly GCA_006410875.1. Lineage (NCBI taxonomy): Eukaryota > Metazoa > Chordata > Mammalia > Artiodactyla > Bovidae > Neotragus > Neotragus pygmaeus. Next base: position 1,073,027 of record SJYV01007170.1, read on the forward strand.
ACTGAGCTACTGAGTGGGTGGCTCAGTAAAGAATCTGCCTGCATACCCGGAGAGACTGCAAAACTTGGGGAGACCCAGGTTTGATCCCTAGGCCAGGAAGATCCCCTGGAGGAGGGCATGGCAACCCACTCCAGTATTCTTGCCTGGAGAATCCCATGGACAGAGGAGCCTGGCAGGCTACATTTCATGGGGTCACAAAGAGTCAGACAGGACTGAGCTACTAACACTTCCTTTTCCAGGATCCCACTCAACTTCCACATTGCCCCTCTCTTTCAGGACACTCATCCGCGCGGCAACCACTACATGAAGTACCTACTGTGTGTCAGGTAAGGACAGGGCCCAGGGGTTCAGGTGGCCAGCTATCATGTTTGCCAGGATCTGGGCTTCCCAGGACATGAGACTTCCACTACTAAACCTGGGACAGTCCCAGGCAAGTTGGGAGAGCTGGTCACCTGAGTAGGAGTCGAGCATCTAGTAGAGTCAAGTAGACAGGTGTGGCTTGTGGGCAGCGACAAATGGAATAAAGAGCTTCCCCCTTAGAACTGGAAACCTCTTCTTGGCCCTTAGCTCCCTTCCTGAAAGGACCCCAGTGCCTGTTTCCATGATGCCAAACCTAAGCCCCTAGGATGGGCAGGCAGTGGTGTCGAGACGGGGCAGTCTCTGTCGTTCTCTAAGATCACTTTCATTACATCAAGCTGTGGGAGCTGGTCCACTGGCTCTGTAGTCAAAGGTCAGCTAAGGACAATTAGCTTGCCCCTTTGGGCCTTTCTCTTGGTGACACCACCTCTGAATTCAGAACAAAGGCTCCTCATTTTGCTTGGGCACAGAGTGTTGAATGTGAGAATGCTGCCACCTGCTGGTCACATGGGGCTGTTTTTCAGAAGGTGCACTGACACCTCCCCGGAAGAAGAATGACAGGTGATCCCAGGGACTGCTGAGCCCACAGGCCATAGTAAGACCTCCTAGAGTGCCCAGGGCCAGGCCTCTAGGGAGAAGCAGCCAGGGACCCCCTCAAAGTACACCTGGAAGAGCCCTGGAAGCCCCCCAGTGTTTGCATTCTCAGTCTGGCTATGGATTCCGAGAATTCCCAGCTAGGATGGATGCTCTTTTAGCTATACAGAACAGTCCTCTGGGCCCCAAAGGTGTGCTGGAGCAGGCTGCGCCAGAATCCACAATTAAATATCCAGAAATTGTACAAGCTGGCATAGCAGCTTGAAATCAGTCCTGGTAGGAACATTTACACCATGAAAATTGGCAAATGCTACAAATCTCCCACCCTCACCCCACTCTGATGGATTTGTCAACATGCCACTGCAAAGCCCCCATCAAGCTTCAAATACTGTGAATTTTCTCAGATAAAATTCCATACCAAGTATGGAATCAGTATCAGAGGAAAGAGATATATTCTAAGGAGGAGGTTGTGGGGAAGACATTAAAAAAAACAAAACAAAAAAACACCTCCCTAAGAATTATGGGACTTCCCAGGTGGTGCTAGTGGTAAAGACCTCACCTGCCCGTGCAGAAGCCATAAGAAGCAAGTTGATCCCTGGGTGGGGAAGATCCCCNTATTCTAAGGAGGAGGTTGTGGGGAAGACATTAAAAAAAACAAAACAAAAAAACACCTCCCTAAGAATTATGGGACTTCCCAGGTGGTGCTAGTGGTAAAGACCTCACCTGCCCGTGCAGAAGGCATAAGAAGCAAGTTGATCCCTGGGTGGGGAAGATCCCCTGGAGGAGGGCATGGCAACCCACTCCATTGTTCTTGTCTGGAGAATCTCATGGACAGAAGAGTCTGGCATGCTTTGGTCCACAAGGTCACAAATAGTCAGACACAATTAAAGCGGCTTAGCATGCACACAACAACTACTGAATGATTAATGGCCCTGGCATCAGAAACACTTGGAGTTGAGTGACAGCGCTGCTCCTTGGNGAGGGCATGGCAACCCACTCCATTGTTCTTGTCTGGAGAATCTCATGGACAGAAGAGTCTGGCGCGCTATGGTCCACAAGGTCACAAATAGTCAGACACAATTGGCCCTGGCATCAGAAACACTTGGAGTTGAGTGACAGCGCTGGAACTGGAAGACACTGAGCAAATGGCTTCGCCTCTTAGCTCCCAGTCTGTCTCGAGTGAGGGCAAGATTAGCAGCTTCCTCGCATGGTAGCTGTGAGGCGATGCACTTAAATGCTTAGAACGTTGCCAGGAACAGAGTGAGCACTCAACACATATTAAATATTATCAGTCATTGATTAGAATCACTACGCAGCAGGCTTGGAACTGATCTTGCCATCTCTTTACTAAAACCAGTTTCACCTCAAGGCGTCCTTCACAGGGTTGGGATCCTCCATCCTCCCCAGCAACTGAATTTTGACATCAGTCTCACTTAGGGCTATTTATCTGCACTTGTCCCTGCAGTTAGAACAGGGGACAAGGTATCCCCTGCTGCTGCTGCTAAGTCATTTCAGTCGTGTCTGACTCTGTGCGACCCCATAGAGGGCAGCCCACCAGGCTCCTCCATCCCTGGGATTCTCCAGACAAGAACACTGGAGTGGGTTGCCATTTCCTTCTCCAATGCATGAAAGTGAAAAGTGAAAGGGAAGTCGCTCAGTCGTGACTAACTCTTTGCAACCCCATGGACTGCAGCCCACCAGGCTCCTCCATCCATGGGATTCTCCAGACAAGAGTACTGGAGTAGGCTGCCATCGCCTTCTCCGAAGGTATCTCCTAGAACATAGAAATAAGATGATAAGGTAACATCCTGAATGTAAAAACATTTAAGATACAAACAACAGATATTAAAAAAGTGCAGATTTTCTGTAAATGAGTTCCTGGCCATCCAGTACATGAGTTCGGAAAGGGAAGGATTCAAATATGATTTTAACCTATATGACCTGAATCCTCTTAAATCGTATTGTCTTCTAGCCAGGAGGAAGCCAGAAGTCTGACATTTCTGATTACAAATCAGCTGGTCAGATGTAGTCATGTGACCACACCTAGATGGAAGAAAAGTGGAAAGAATCTTGACTCAAAGCAGGGATAGGAGACATGTGTCTAACTGAAAACTGGGGGTTCCATTTATAGGAGAGGGCTTCTCAGATGGCTCAGTGGTGAAGACCCCACCTGCCACTGCAGGAGGCGCAGGTTCGATCCCTAGGTCAGCAAGATCCCCTGGAGAAAGAAATGGCAACCCACTCCAGTATTCTCGTATGAAAAATCCCATGGAGAGAGGAGCCCAGCAGGCTATAGTCCATGGGGTCGTGAAAGAGTCAGGCATGGCTTAGTGATTGAACAATAATCAATATAAGCAACATAAACAAAATAATCAAAATGAACAATAACATTTTTAGGAAAGGAAGAACAGATATTTGGGCGGGGGTGACCCACAGACTCTACCACTGTAGATCAGTTTCTCCAGGCCTGCTCACTTCTTAACCTCAGGGTACCTCTAGACAACAACTCCCAGGATAAACTACCCTAAATCCAGGCTGGGCAGGTGGCTGTATTCCCTCCAGGATGTCTGTCTACTTCAGCACGAGGCACAAACCCCGCATCCCGTCAGGCATGGCTCCCCACTCTATTACCTCTGCAGCTCTTTTCCAAAGCTTCCCCTCTTGCCTGCCCTGCTCTCCGCACTGCACTTCTATGATCACCAATCTGGGTGGCTGTATTAATCCCTCACCGCTCTTTCTGCCTGCACTCTGGCTCTCCTTCAAACCCTGCAGCCAACAGGTCACTCTTCCTATAAAGCACAGGTCCCACCATGACACCTTCCTGCTCAAGAATGTCCGTGGTTCCCCAGATCCTGCCCCAAATTTCTCAGACTCTTGAAGGTTTCCTGTGCCCAGGCCTTTGCCTGAATTTCTAAGCCGTCCTCCTTCACACACATGGAGCTCCGCAGGAAAGGGCTGCCCACCCCTCCTCGGCTATGACTGCCTCCTGCCTCCCTGTCTTGGCTCTGCTGTTCCCNTTTCTAAGCCGTCCTCCTTCACACACATGGAGCTCCGCAGGAAAGGGCTGCCCACCCCTCCTCGGCTATGACTGCCTCCTGCCTCCCTGTCTTGGCTCTGCTGTTCCCTCTGTTGGCATCCTTTTCCTTCTCACTCAGCCTGTCTAGATCTTACCTGTCTCGCAAAGCTCAGGTCAAAGCCTGCTTCTTCCAGGCAGCCTTACCCAAGCTAGAGCTACTCCCACCCTCCCAAGCATTGTCACCGAATTTCATGCTTCTATCAGGCTTGGATTGAAAGCATTTCTGCATTCCCTACTAGCGTGAGCCTCCACAGGGCTGAGGGCCATGCTTGCTGGCGTCTGGCTCTAGTACCTGCCGTGTCGGTGAGTCACAATAAATGTTTGTAGATGGGATTTGCAGAGGAGGAATAGTGCTCCATGGAAGCAGGGCACATGGGGACTGGGTGTGAACTTGAACAGCTCGCACAATGACCTATGAACCTTGCTGAAAGTCAGAAAGCCAGGGTGACCATTTACACCACTCGGGGAGCCAATTCAGACTCCATCGGAATTTACAAATGTAGGTACAGACCTCCCACAAAAGGCGGGCACCTTCTGGGCTTGTGTTTGAGGGGTTGCCTGAGGGAATGGAGTGGCACTGGTAAGGACACCTGTCACCTTTCCCTTTTTTTTTTTAAGGATCAAGTGTGAGTAGCCATGAACATCAAAGCTTTTCGTGCGGGGTGGTGGGGGTGGGGGTAAGGCATTGACAGGAAACTAAATTATCTCGACAAACCTGTCATTTCTCAGCGAGGAACCCCAGTCCCAGAGCAGCAAGGTGGCTTGCCCAGGATCACACGGTCATAGTGTCAGGCAGTACTTAGATTGTTCCAGTTTCCTCGCTACTATTTTCTGCTCCACTGCACAAGCTCTCTAGGTTAAAGGCACCATTAATTCCCAAGGAAACATCTAGTTTGGGGAAATATGAGGTCATAGGGGTTACACGTAGATTGTGTGTTTATTTTTATGCTGGCCATTAAAATTTTTTATGCTATACACCCCAAGAAGGAAGACATGCAGTCAGTTTTCAAAGTTTAAATTTCACATGTTCCATCTGCGATTTATATTTTCCCCCTCTGTTCAGTGTCACCTTTTTTTCCTTATAAAGGTATCAAAATGACTTTTCTTTACAAACTACTATATATAAAATAGATAAACAACAAGGTCCTAGTATGTAGCACAGGGAATTGTATTCAATATCTTGTAATAAACCATAATGGAAAAGAATATGAAAAAATATATAGATGTAACTAGGTCATTTTGCTGTACAGGAGAAACTAATACAACACTGGGAATCAACTATACTCCAATTTCAAAAGTTTTAATGGCTTTTCCAATTTTTTGAGATGTCTTACTAGGAGCACCCACCCTGACTCCAGCTTCTAACCGGCTAGATTTTAGTGCAACAGGTAAGACTTGTGACCATGGGCTACTGAAAAGCCCTGTGTGTGTGGACTACAAGGGGGTCACTCAGTTTCTCCTTCATTATACCATGCAACTTTTTTGAGTTGCAAGGTTAAGGCCTGGGGCAAAATGTTGATGGAAGGGAACATGAAGCACCAAACTGGTCTGAGTTTTTGTTGCCTCCAACCCACTTAACCTCCCTTAGCGGGTGAAGGTTATGCCTACAACCCGATTCCCTAGTGACTGACTCCAGGAAAAGGACATGTGATGAGGACCTGGCTCTCACGGGACTGCTGGTCAGCGGTGCCAGGACAGAGATGGTATTGTTCAGGGAAGCCTCAGGAAGTCAAGTATCCGGAGACAAGTGCGCATGGGCGACTCACCCCACAGGCTGCAAGAGAGCATATTTTCCCCACTGCGCAGCCTGTGTATTTACTTCTTCAAGGGCATTCAGAGGACTTCCGCAGTGTTGATTCTCTTCGGTCAGATGCAGCTTCTCAGCGGGCCAGGAAAGGAAGGGATCGGTGTTCCTGGAGGCCTGCTAAAAGCTTGGGTGCCTTGCCTGTTGTCACACTTAGTTCCATTCCCACATTGAGAGAAACATTTTTGCCTTTCACTTTTTACAGACGAGGAAATTTAGGCGCATGGAATTTGACTTTGGCCATGTCCAGCCAGCTATTAAGCGACAGACTAAGGAATCAAACCTGCGTCTAAGCTGACGTTAAAGGGTATTTCCAGTGCCAGAAATGGGGGTTCTTTCCACGCTGTTGTCCAGCCTTCTGATAAAAGAAATGTTCACATACTGAAATATAGGAACATCATTCTGGCCTATACATGAGTTAACTTGAACTTTATGCTAACTACAATAGCTTGTTTGTGGCCTATCAAACATACATGGTAATTCCGTTTTAATCATTAAAGAAAAGGGCACCCTGGCCAGAAGTAAGGAATGTCAATGTTAGAAATAAAGATCAAATACGCCTCTTCCTTTGATGATAAGATTCCTTTCCCAGGTGCCAAGACCATACTGTATGTGCTGTGTGCAGACATGCTGGTCTGTTTTCCTGAAACTTGAAGACATGTGTCCCCAGTTTGTTTAATGTTCTTTGTTCTGACAAGATATAAAACTGTGCTGAAAACCCTGCTTCTCCAAAGCAGTTTCTCAGAATAATTTGGAGAACAAGCTTCTGGGCTAGTCCTTGGTTTGGCTCAAATAAAACTCTTTCCTGTTCTTGTTATTGGTCGTTTATTGTTTTCCTTGACATCCTCTAAGGCAAGGCAAGTGGTACTGGCCACTGACCAGATGCTTCTGGAAGCTTCCAAACTTCCAAACTCAGTTTTATTCTGACTTCTTTCACTCCACATCTTCACCCCTGAAGACCCTTGCAAATGCACTTTCCCCATGAATGGTTCCTGAGCACATAGTTTCAAGAGATTTCTCCCCCATTCTCTCTTGCCCTGTGACCCTCTCAGCCTGTGCTCCAAGCTCAGCCTTCATAGGGACTGTAGTTCAACTCACTGAAGCTTGCAAGTGCACTCGTAAACTCCCAGTTGTGCTCTAAACTCCTCAAGAGTGTGGGGAACAGCCTTGTAGAGCCTTGAGAAGGCTTAGCGTAACAAATAATAACAGATACTGAATGATTTCCTGGTTAATTTTTAGGAGAGGCTATGGGAGTCTCCTCCTTTTTGCCTTCAACCTTTCCCAATCAGGGTCTTTTCCAATGAGTTGGCTGTTCACATCAAATGGCCAAATGATTGGAGGAGAAGGCGTCAAGAGGATAAGGTGGTTGAATGGCATCACCGATTCAATGGACATGATCTTGGGCAAACTCTGGGAGGTGGTGAGGGACAGGGAAGCCTGGTGTGCTGCAGTCCATGGGGTTGCGAACGGTGGGACACAACTGAGCAACTGAACAACCTGGGAGTCTCTGTGACTCTCTAGGTAAAGAAGTACAGAAAACTCAGACAAGTGGCTGCTATCCCTGGCTCTTTTGCCAAGACTCACCTTTGCATCACCTAATGCTATAGAGCATCTATAATTCTCTCCCCAACCTTCTGGAGGTCTCAGAGGAGACAGCCATTTCCCCGCACTAAATCCATGCCACAACCACCTGCCAGTCCTGGGCAGGGGACACGGGGTGGTAGGGGGAACCCTACCCTGAGGGTTGGCTGAGCGGTCCAGGCTTTCTGGCAGCCTTGCCTGTTCCTTTGGCCCTTTCCCAAGTCTGGGTGCTCACACCAAGCACCTTCCCAGGACTCCGTGATGAAGATCTAATCATAGTGGTCGCCACCAATGCCTCAAATCTCTAGGGACATATCTGCCAGCACAAACCCCAGATCTCATTTCTTTCTTCCTGGGATCCTGCCTGATTCCTTTCCCCTTAACTTACCGTCCTTCCTGTCTGAGCACCTGTTTATCTCCAGCACCAACACCCACGTGGTATGTCTGCTCCCATCTCTCACCCCTCCTCCCACCCCCAGGTGCCTGGGTCTTCAGAGTCAGCACCGCCCCTCCACACAGCTTGCTTCCTCCCCTCCTTTCCTCCTGTCTCTCCTTCCAGCCAGGCTCCAGGCACGGAGAGCATTGTGGCCCACCGCATGCCCTATCCTGGCCCCCAGACTGCCCGCCCATACCCGGGGGCCAGACCTACCCCTGGCTCTGAGCATGCACCTGCCTGTCTCCCTCACTCAGCTGGGANCCAGGATCCAGGCACGGAGAGCATTGTGGCCCACCGCATGCCCTATCCTGGCCCCCAGACTGCCCGCCCATACCCGGGGGCCAGACCTACCCCTGGCTCTGAGCATGCACCTGCCTGCCTCCCTCACTCAGCTGGGAGGACCCCAAAGCTACCACCACCTGTTTCCTTGGTTCCTGATAACTGGCCCTGTGACCGCTATATAGACAGTGGTCAATCACTGTTAACTGAAGGTGGAAATGAACGGCAATTGAGTTAATGGTGTTGGTTCTGTTCTCAACGCAGGAGATCAATCTACATTCACAAATTAGGGACTTCCCTGGTGGCTCCGTATTAAAGAATCCACCTGCCCGTGTAGGAGACACGGGTTCAATTCCTGGTCTGGGAAGATCCCACAAACCGCGGAGCAGCTAGGCATCTGTGTGCTACAACTATTGAGCTTGTACTCTAGAACCCAGGAAACACAACTGTTGAGCCCACGTGCCACAACTACTGAAGCTGCACAGCCTAGAGCTCATGCTCCACAGGAGAGGCAACCTCAATGAAAAGCCCCCACTCTCTGCAACTAGAGAGAAGCCCGAATAGCACCTAACGCCCAGCACAGCGAAAAATAAATCAATACAACGACACTCACAGTTCAGCCCCTGCCTGCAGGTCCCCGAAGCAGACTTGGAAGTATGGACTAGCAAAGGTGCTGTATCTGGAGGGCCCTGCGTCTACAAGACGAGGACCCAGACAGGGCAGTGACTTGCCCAGGGTCATCTGGTGTGAGTCACAGATCAGACTGGACATGACTCTCTGATTCCACCACAAAGGCACTGCTTCGGTCATCCCTTCAGAGTACTAATATGCTTGCTTTGCTTCTAAAAGACCTTGTAATTCAGACCTGACTCTCCTCCCAGTGATTTCTAAATAGTGAGGGCTGTTCTTGGGCTGCTAACTCTAGCTAGCGTTGATGAATCCTCTGAGGAGGAATGCACACAGGCAGGCAGGGATGCTGGCATCCTGTTCGGTCCTGCAGGATTCCCAATCGCAACGTGTGCAAGGTTGAGACGACACACTTGAGGCATTCCTCTCTGCCTCCCAGACCTGGCACTGTGCGTCTCCCAGCCTGCCACACCCTTCATCCACAGCCCGTTGGAGGCCGTTCTGGCTTCCCCCACTCCTGCCAGCATCATTCCTGTTGAACCTATTAGGGAGTTATTGTCCTTTGCAGCAAACAGCTGATGCCTCTGGAAAATGTAGCATTTGCTGGTCTCTGTTCCATTTATCTTGTAGTTGGTACATTTTCTTTTCTTTATTAGCAGGGGCACTTACTGGAAAACTAGATCTCTGTCTCTTAGTGGTTCCATCTGTTACTCCTGTTCAGAACCCACCTGGAGTCAGAATCCCATCTCTGTGACAGCACAATTGGTTGCTATGGAAACTATTGTACCACCCCAGGCACAGGCTTGTCTGCAGAGCAGCAGAGTTGCTGCACACAGGGGGTGGGGGAGGGGTAAGGTGTAACAGGATTCCGGGCAGGACCTGTTAAACCAGTGACTGACTTTTCTAGGTCACTCTTCTCCTTCTGCTCCTTTTCCTCCCAAAACACTGTGACTTCACTTATCCATACCCTGCCCCCAACACCCACACCCCGCACGGCCCCCACCACTAACCACTCCACCCAAATCTGAAAATCGTCCCCTACCTGCTCTCTTCTGCCACCAAGTCCAGCTTAGAGTGCGCTTCCTCACTCTGTGGTTAACCACACCTGAAAAGGCCTTCTTCAATCTAAACCTCCCAATGGTAGTGAGTTTGCATTTAATTTATTTGAATGGAATCACTTGCTTAGTTTCTCATTGTGCTATTTTTTTCCATCCTTCGTATCAAGCTCCTATACTTTCTCTTCCCAATGGTATTCTGGCCCCGTCAGAGCACACCTGGGCCAGGTGTGTGCACCTTTCCACAGACCCCAGGCCAGGCTCTGCTGACCACACACAGACAAGTGCAAGGGTTAGTCACTCAGTTGTGTCCGACTCTTTGTGACCCCCCAGACTGTAGCCCATCCGGCTCCTCTAGCCATGGAATTCTCCAGGCAAGAATACTGGGGCGGGGAGCCCTTCCCTTCTCCAGGGGATCTTCCTAACTCGGGGACTGAACCCAGGTCTCTTGCATTGCAGGCGGATTCTTGACTGTCTGAGCCACCGGAGAAGCTCTGCTGGCCACAAGTCCTTGAGAAGTGCTGCTCCTGCCTCCCAGAAAGCAGACAGACTCAGCCCCCAGATGTGTCCGATTAAATTTACCCAGTCTTATTTCCTGAGGATCAATAAGCCTGGAGCGATAGACAAATTGTATAGCTCTGGGTATCATTTGGAACTTTTGACAAACGAATGAGAAGGAAAAACTCTAAAGCTTCAGTTGCTTGAAATACCCTCAGCTGATAATGAAGGAAAAAGCAGTGCTTTGTTATTTAGAAATGTTTTCTTTTTGTGGGCTTTAAATCAGTTTCCTGTTTCAAGTTTTTCTTTGGTCTCATTTGCCTGTCACCTGGGACAAACGCAAGGAAACGTTCATCGCCGAGGCCCTGGACCCGCTTAGGTTGAGCGTGGCCAAACACCCTCTTCTGCGTTTTCACGTGAAGGGCTACGCATGACTGCCCAGCCTAAAGGCAGCTCCTCCTGCCTCGGAGAGCCTGGAACCCTTCCAGAGCACTCTTTAGATGAGGTTAAGCCTACAAACCTGAGTGTGGATTTGGGGTTATCCCTGTGTCAAACGGGCAACGTCCCTTTATCCAGTGCCTGGGAGCGCAGGGCCAGGGAAGCCCCCTCTTGCTGGGTGTGGTTGTTGGTGAACAGAGCTGTGCTGGATCACAGGGCGAAGGAGGCAACGTTGGATTTGGGGATCCAACCTTTTTCTGGAACCTGCCCTCCAGTCCCCTGTGATGGGAGTAAACCAGTGGACATGTCCCCCTTAGCTAAGAAAGGGGCAGAAGTCAGGAGCCTCCAGGTGCGAATCAACCTTGGAGCTGGACAGAAGCCCCTTCCCAGAAACTCTCTGGAAGAATGCCGGGCATGCAGGCTGCAGCTGCCAGGGAGGGCACCCTGCGCCCAGCAGTGAGAGCGTGGCTCTCCCAGCACTCATACCATCGCTGAGTCCACTCATGAAAAGAGGTGCTGCCCCTTGAAGGGCCCAGCACGCCAGAGAAGCGGGTTCGGGTGTGGGCAACTGCGCACGCCCCAGGAGAGAAAAGCTGGATGTGGAGGGGCCTGCCTTTCCCCCACCCTCAGGGCTATTTCCCTCGTTGCGGGGGTGGGTCCCCTGAGGCCTGAGGAGGTGTTGGCAAGGTGTCCTCACCAGGTGAAGGCCCAGGACAAACACCGAATCTGGATCCCTCTGGCAGTGGGGCTGCAGAAGAGCTGGCTTTGGCCCATGGCGGCTGGGAGAAGGGTCTCAGTCGAGGATACCCCTTTAACCCCAGACTTGTCACCCCAGGGCCCATGGGGACATGGGCCATGCCCTTGCCCTTCCCAGTGGGTGCGGAGAAACCCTCGCACGAGTCTCCGCCCCTCTGCAGCCCCAGCTTGAGAGAAGGCCTCTGTTCCCCATGGGATGAGGGTGTGGGTGGTAACACTGAGGTTCCCGCTTGCTCTGCCCTGACTGTCAGAGAAGAGGAAGTGCCCCCGTGGCATCGCCCATGGGACAAAAGACCTTGCCCATCCTCCCTGCTCACATTCATTACAGTTACTAAAGGGGTCTAGGGCACTCTCCAAAACTCCCTCACTGCTCGAAGGAGAGGCCAGAACTCTCACTCAGGAGCTCAGGTGGTGCGGAGGCCACGGAGTGCTTCTTCTGAGCTGGCCGCTCCGGAGATGGACCACAGGCTGGCTTTAGAGCCTTGAGGGGTGAGGGGCCCAAGGGGGAACCCAAGACAGCCCAATTCCAAATGTTCCTTGAGCATCTGGGTGAGGTGCTTGGTCTTTTTTCCAAAGAAATAATTTCTTTCTGGGAGAGAGGGAAAACAAAGCTCAAAAACCAGAGCCACAGAAGAAGCCTGAGGCTGATCAGCCTTGAGAGGCCAGTGGCTATGGCCTCCCACCGACAGCCTTGTCTGAAATAATAGAGGAGCCAGTCGTACCAGGCCCCATTTGCAAAATAGTTACCTTAGACTCTGTCAGCCTAGATCCAGGAGCCAGACACTTCTTCAGAGGCTGCTTCACAGGAGGTGGGGAGGGAGGGAGAGAGAGAAAGAAGAGAAAGAAAAGAGAAAGATAGGAAGGAGGAAAGAAAGAAAAGAAAAGAGCACAGAGAAGTGGAAAGGTGAGGCACCCGGCCGGGAGAAGAGGACTGGGCAACCAGAGTGCCTGGACCAGGTCTGGCTGGAGCTGGAGTAACTGCTTTATGGGAAAGATTGAAAGGTTAAGATGAAACCAGCTGATGCTGAGAGAGAACAATTAGGAAGGTTTAAGGGGCTCCCTATTACATTAATGGCTGCTGGAGGATAAAGTTTACAGCTTCCAGGAAAGAAGTCTGGCTCAGAGAAATCTTTTTCATTGATGGTTCTTGGTTGGGTTTTGCTGATATATTTTTTTCTTCTGGATAATTCATCCAAGTGAGATTCATTCTCTCCTTCCCTCCCCTACCCTCCCCTTCTTCTCTCTTTCTGTTTGGCAATGTCTGATTATCTTCAGGTTCTGGAATGAGTTTTAGGGTCCCACCTGTACCATTTTCCCCCAGTGAGACGTGTGATGCTTAATAAGAATATTCCCTGCAGTGCTGCTTGTGTTACGGGGGTATTTCAGGCCAGCAAGTGGTTTCACAGATCAGTGGCTCAGCCCAGGAAAGATGTTCTGCGTGTATGCTCAGTTGCTAAGTCGTGTCTGACTCTTGGCTACCCCATGGACTGTAGCCCACCAGCTTCCTCTATCCGTGGAATTTGCCAGGCAAGAATATTGGGGTGGGTTGCCATTTCCTCCTCCAGGGGATCTTCCCGACCCAGGGATTGAACTCAGGTCTCCTGCATCTCCTGCATGGGCAGGCGGATTCTTTACCACTGTGCCACCCGGGAAGCCCCAGAGATGTTCTGAGGTAAGACGTCAAAGAGTTAACTCAAGTGTGGGGAGCCAGCTAAGGAGACTGGGGCAGGGGGTTCCCAAGCTTCTGCAACCCAGCAGCAACTCGGTTTCCCCCAGGGAGCTTTTAATAGACTCCCAGCTCCACCTGGACCAACTGAATTAGAACCTCTATAGGAGCCCTTGGGAGTCTGTATACAAAGTTCCCCAGGCAACCTCAAGACCAGCCAGTGTGGGAAGCGTAGCCCAGGGGCACAAGGAAGACAGGCCAGGGCCGGGGCCACTGGCCCTCTACAGTGTACTTGGTCACTTGTGACTTCCTAGGTCCCATCCCAGCTGGTGGGTTTCTTGGAACAGGTATTGTGTTTTACTCATCCCTATGGTCCCTGCACAAGGCTGACCACATCCAGTTTTCAGGGTCACATTTTCAGAAGCCTGCATGGTAGAGACCCAGCTTGCACAAGACCACAGGAGCCCTGAGATGGCAGGGCCCTTAGAGACCCTCCAGTGCAGTGGCTTGCAAACTGTGCCCTGGGGTTCTACCGTGGAACCTCAGAGACCACCAAGAGGAAAGAGCAGAAGCCCACGGAGGGGCTTTTCAGGCTGCCCTCCACCTCCCCCTCTTCAGCCTCTTCCCCTCGTACGGCTCTGTGTTACCTCTAAAGGGGAGCAGCATACGTCACCTAAAACATGCCACTGTGACCTAGAGGTAGGTCATTTTGAATTAGGATTTAAAAAACAGCCAGCGCAAAAAGACACCCTGACCCTCTTTTGTCCTCCTGAAAGCAGGAGATAAATCTCCCATTGAAAGGACCCTCCTTGTACCAGGAGGAAGGAAGGCACCCTTATCGCCAGAGACAGGAAATTTTGGGCCCAGAAGGCAGTATAAACAAACCCAGTTAGCTCTTCACTGTTTATCCCCTTGGCTTGTCAGCTCTTCCCAAATGTATTATTTCTTTATCCAAAAGGCCTAGAAGCTGCTTTTTCTGGTCATTTCAGGTCTTCATTCTCCTGTGAAGACATTCATGTACATGGAAAACACTTATAAAATCCATATGCTTTTCTTTCATTGATCTGTCTCTGTCAGTTTAATTTTCAGACCCAGCCAGGTTCCCTAAGATGGTGAAGGAAAACTTTCCCTCTTGGTGCTTTTTTTTTTTAAATAATGACCCAGAATGGAAACAACGCAAGCACCTCTGAACGGGTGGATGCATTTTATTTATTTTTTAAAAATTTATTTATTTATTCGTGGCTGTTGCCNGGCAATGTCTGATTATCTTCAGGTTCTGGAATGAGTTTTAGGGTCCCACCTGTACCATTTTCCCCCAGTGAGACGTGTGATGCTTAATAAGAATATTCCCTGCAGTGCTGCTTGTGTTACGGGGGTATTTCAGGCCAGCAAGTGGTTTCACAGATCAATGGCTCAGCCCAGGAAAGATGTTCTGCGTGTATGCTCAGTTGCTAAGTCGTGTCTGACTCTTGGCTACCCCATGGACTGTAGCCCACCAGCTTCCTCTATCCGTGGAATTTGCCAGGCAAGAATATTGGGGTGGGTTGCCATTTCCTCCTCCAGGGGATCTTCCCGACCCAGGGATTGAACTCAGGTCTCCTGCATCTCCTGCATGGGCAGGCGGATTCTTTACCACTGTGCCACCCGGGAAGCCCCAGAGATGTTCTGAGGTAAGACGTCAAAGAGTTAACTCAAGTGTGGGGAGCCAGCTAAGGAGACTGGGGCAGGGGGTTCCCAAGCTTCTGCAACCCAGCAGCAACTCGGTTTCCCCCAGGGAGCTTTTAATAGACTCCCAGCTCCACCTGGACCAACTGAATTAGAACCTCTATAGGAGCCCTTGGGAGTCTGTATACAAAGTTCCCCAGGCAACCTCAAGACCAGCCAGTGTGGGAAGCGTAGCCCAGGGGCACAAGGAAGACAGGCCAGGGCCGGGGCCACTGGCCCTCTACAGTGTACTTGGTCACTTGTGACTTCCTAGGTCCCATCCCAGCTGGTGGGTTTCTTGGAACAGGTATTGTGTTTTACTCATCCCTATGGTCCCTGCACAAGGCTGACCACATCCAGTTTTCAGGGTCACATTTTCAGAAGCCTGCATGGTAGAGACCCAGCTTGCACAAGACCACAGGAGCCCTGAGATGGCAGGGCCCTTAGAGACCCTCCAGTGCAGTGGCTTGCAAACTGTGCCCTGGGGTTCTACCGTGGAACCTCAGAGACCACCAAGAGGAAAGAGCAGAAGCCCACGGAGGGGCTTTTCAGGCTGCCCTCCACCTCCCCCTCTTCAGCCTCTTCCCCTCGTACGGCTCTGTGTTACCTCTAAAGGGGAGCAGCATACGTCACCTAAAACATGCCACTGTGACCTAGAGGTAGGTCATTTTGAATTAGGATTTAAAAAACAGCCAGCGCAAAAAGACACCCTGACCCTCTTTTGTCCTCCTGAAAGCAGGAGATAAATCTCCCATTGAAAGGACCCTCCTTGTACCAGGAGGAAGGAAGGCACCCTTATCGCCAGAGACAGGAAATTTTGGGCCCAGAAGGCAGTATAAACAAACCCAGTTAGCTCTTCACTGTTTATCCCCTTGGCTTGTCAGCTCTTCCCAAATGTATTATTTCTTTATCCAAAAGGCCTAGAAGCTGCTTTTTCTGGTCATTTCAGGTCTTCATTCTCCTGTGAAGACATTCATGTACATGGAAAACACTTATAAAATCCATATGCTTTTCTTTCATTGATCTGTCTCTGTCAGTTTAATTTTCAGACCCAGCCAGGTTCCCTAAGATGGTGAAGGAAAACTTTCCCTCTTGGTGCTTTTTTTTTTTTAAATAATGACCCAGAATGGAAACAACGCAAGCACCTCTGAACGGGTGGATGCATTTTATTTATTTTTTAAAAATTTATTTATTTATTCGTGGCTGTTGCCAGGAGGGGGCTTTTTCTAGTTGCAAGCAGTGGGGGCTACTCACTAGTTGCAGCGCACAGGCTTCTCACTGTGGTGGCTTCCCTTGCTGCAGAGCTTGGGCTGTGGGCACACAGGCTTCAGCAGTTGCAGCACTCGGGCTCAGCAGTTGTGGCACACAGGCTGCGTTGCTCTACGGCACGTGCGGTCTTCCCAGACCAGGAATCAAACCCATGTCCCTTGCATTGGCAGGGTTCTTATCCACTGGACCACGAGGGAAGTCCTCCCTACGCTATTGCAGTCACCTATTTGGCTTTCCAGCTCCCACCCTCAGCGACCCCCAGTCCCAGTCCCTGTCTATTTTCCATCCAGTGTCCAGAATAATTCTGTCTAAACATAATGCTGGTCAGGTTGCTCTTTCGTTCAAGAGCCTACGTTGGATTTCCATTTCACTCACCCACAGTCTGAGGTCCCCACACATCCTTGCCTGGCTCCCCCTTGCTCATCTGCTCCAGCTACACTGTCGCCTTCGTGCGCTGAACGTACAGGCAGGCTCTAACCACACTGTTCCTTCTGCCTGAAACACTCTCCCCGCAGATGTCTGCCTCGCTGCTTCCTCTTTTCCTGACCACCACATACCATAAATGATGCCCCACGCCATCAGCTTCCAGTCCCTTCCTTTGCTCTGCTGAGTGTCTCCCCTACCAGGACATAAGCTCCAGGAGGAAAGGTACTTTGTTTTGTTCATACTGTATCCCCAGCACAGACAACAGTGCCTGGCACATAGTTCATTGTTGTTCAGTCCCTCAGTCATGTCTGACTCCTTGCAACCCCATGGAATGCAGCATGCCAGGCTTCCTGTCCTTCACCATCTCCCAGAGTTCGCTCAAACTCACGTCCATTGAGTTGATGATGCCCTCCAACCGTCTCATCCTCTGTTGTCCCCTTCTCCTCCTACCTTCAATCTTTTCCAGCATCAGGGTCTTTTCTAATGAGTCGGTTCTTTGCATCAGGTGGCCAAAGTGCTGGGGCTTCAGCATCAGTCCTTCCACTGAATATTCAGGACTGATTTCCTTTAGGATTGACTGGTTGGATCTCATTGCTGTTCAAGGAACTTTCAAGAGTCTTCTCCAGCACCAGTTTCAAAGCATCAGTTCTTCAGTGCTCAGCCTTCTTTATGGTCCAAGTGCGCCATTAAATAAAGCTGTTTCCTGAAATAATCAGGTTGGTTTCCTGTCTAAAATCATTCTGTACATTTTTCTCCTTTATGCATGTCGATATTTTCTGAATTTTCTGCAGTCACTCTATATCACTTTTAGTCACAAAATGACCAATAAATGAAGTCTTCTCCAGGACCATTCTTTAGGGGACCCTCTGGGGTCTGATTGGCACCAGGTCTGTCCTTGGAACCATAAGGAAACTAGAAGGAACCACTGGCTCCTGATGGTGAACTGGGAACTTAGTCGTGCCAGGTAACAGCATCTTGTCTTGGAGTTAGTAGGACAGCTGAGGAGGGGAGAGAGCAGTGAAAACATAACCAACAACAGCTGTGATACACGCCCCTCTCTGCTCTGCACACTGCACACACAGACACAAACACTTCTAAGGCCCCAGCCCCCCCCCGGCCTGCCCCAGAGAAGGCCCTGCTGCCCTGGGCCGAGGCTCCGCTGGCACCACCTGCTTCCCTCCCTTGTCTCTTCTCTCTAGGGGCCCGCCCTGGGCCCGGTACCTGCCGCCTCCGCTCCTGGGAGCGGCTGAATCTAAAACAGGAGCAGCGCTGGGCTCGGGGGCAGGTCTCGGGCCTGCGGGAGCCCCTCGCTGTCTCTGTCGGGGCCCTGCCTCCCCAGCATGGGTGGCACTCCCAGGTCATCCCATGACTCGGATCCTGTTCACAGGGACTCAGCAGTTCCGGAAAACAGCACAGCCTCACGCACTAGAAACGATTCCGGAAACGAAAGCCCCTTCACTTGGTCATTTTCTGGTGGAATCTTTTCTGATCTGCTTTCGCAAAGCCCATCCGAAATAGACATCGGAAAAGAGAACTAGGAGGCCTCGTTTCCTCTCTAGCCCCAGAGCTTCCCTCATGAGGGTAACTCAACGCCCCAGAACCTGGCTCCTGCCTGTCTTCTTGTGAGGCACCAGCCAGGTCCAACCACCTCCAGGGACGGAGCCGCTGTCTCCTGGGCTAAGGCGAGCCCGGGACACTAAAGAGCCCGGCTCTGTCAACTCCTACAAGGAGCCAGGGGGCAAATACCTTACTCTTTCTGAGACACCTACAGTCTGATGTCTGTTGCCTCTGCTTTTTCCCCCCTAAAACCATTCTCAGTTCTTGGAAATATAAAAACCATTCTTTCTTAGAAATATAAAAACCATTCTTAGTTCACAGCCCTCACAAAATACAGACTGTGAAGCTGCAAGGTACAGCCCTTGAGCCCAATGCAGCCCCCCACCTGTTTTTGCGAAATGAGGTTCTGGGGGAACATGGCCACACTGGCCTCTGTGGCTGCGTTCAGACTGCAGTAGCAGAATCGGGCAGTTGCAACAGACTGTAACTTTCCTGGTGGCTCAGTGGTAAAGAATCCTCCTGTCAATGCAGGAGATATGGGCTCAATCTCTGGGTCGGGAAGATCCTTTGGAGAAGAAAATGGCAACCCACTGCAGTATTCTTGCCTGGAGAATCCCATGGACAGAGAAGCCTGGCGGGCTACAGGCCACAGGGTCACAAAGAGTCAGACGCAACTGAGCACACACAGTACGACAAGAAGGCTGACAAAGCCTGAAATAGTTACCAGCCGACCTTTTATAGAAGACATTTGCCAAGACCTGCTTCAAAGTGCTCATATGAATGACTCACAGGTATTCCAGCTTTTAAAGTACTTCACACACATTCCCACTTCTTACTGGAAACATTTTTTGAGATTAGTAATTGCTCCATTTTACAGATGAGGAAACTGAGGACTGGAAAGGTTAAGGCTTACCCAACGTCACACTGCTCATGGGGATTTTGGACCAAAGCTGCTCTGGAAACAGCAATCTCTGAAGCCTGGAGTCTACCTTTTGATCCGCTCCATCAGGGAAGGAGGCAGTAAGCAGGTCCCCGGTGCAGCCTCAGAGAGAGACACCGGGCATGGAAAGCAGCCGGGCTGACCTGCACAGGCACTTCTAAGAGTCTCGTGAAACGAGCAGGGACTTCCTGGTGGTCCAGGGGTTAAGAGTCTGCCTTACAATGCAGGGGACACAGGTTTGATCCGTGCTCTGGGAACTAAGATCCCACTTGTCATGGAGCCACTAAGCCTGCAAATGCTGTGACTGCTGAACCTCTGTGCTCCAGAGGCCCTGTGCACAACTAGAGAGCCCGTGCACTGCAAGGAAAGACCCTGAGTGCCACAATTAATTAAAAGAAAGAGTCCTCAACGCAAGTCCATTTTGTGCAAGTCCTCTGCACAAAAAGTGCCGAGAATATCCTCAAAGGCTGTCTGTGCACAGGGAAGGCTACTGGCTGACTGGCTGGCAGGAAAGCAGCCCTTTCAAATCCACATTTGGCTTCTGTAAATAGTTAACAGGTAGTCACATCAATGTGAAGAGCAGGGAGCCACAGCAATCCTCTCACGGCGTTCTGGAGAAGGCCTTGCATCCCACAGGCTCCCAGGACAGCTACTTCCCGCAGAATGAAAGGCAACGCCATCACTGGTGTGAGAGAGACTCTCAGTGGACACTGGTGGTATTGCCACCCCTAAGTGCTATTTCAGAAACACCCTCAGGTTCCTAGGAGCTCACTTCCTGGGCTGGGAGTGTAAAGGGCTGGTGTCATCTTGGAGTAATCGTCCCAGTACACTCACTCACATGAAACTAAATGATTGTTGTCCTACTCCAAACCCTCCCTGAGGAAGGCTGGTGTGTGCATGCTCACAATGCTGCCATTTCACAGAAAGAGTTAGGAGTGCTTCCTTCAAGCCTTTGTGACCTTTCCTGCGCCTTTGGAGACTTATCCATGGGGTGTGTCTGACTCCTGAAAACAGTTAGCCTTTGTGAAGCTTTGTTTGCGTTTCCTTCAGTCCAGCTTTGCTCCAGGACCTGTTTAGTGTGTCTCATGAAGTTGTTAGTTTTGGCTGTTGCCATTGTTTATGGGTTTATTATTATTATTGGAATTAAGCACCACAATTATAAATTAGGATCCCCAGTATTTCTAGAAAAGTCAGACAACACTGGTTCTAAGTGTTGAGGTCAGTGGTGGAAAACTAGGGAGCTGGTGCCCCCAGAAGGATTCTCCTGTCAGCCACAGTCCTCACTGCTCCCTGTTACCTCTTAGACGCAGGTGAGTACCATGACCCTCTCCTGCAGAGCACTCATTCCTCAGGGATGGAATTCCACATGCATTGACTTAATATACTCCTCAGGTGATGAGTTCAATGATGCCATCGTGGAGATATTTTATTTTTCTATTCATTTTTTAAATCCTAGTGCCTAGGTACCTAATTCATATTTGCTGAAGGAAAATGGTGGCCAGAGGAGGAGGGAAGGGAAGAATTACTAATGACTTTCTGAAACAGAGAACGTAAATGACTTGCTCAGATTCGCAGAGCTAGCTAGTGACACAGCAGAAAGTCGGACCCAAATTTCAAAGGCACGTTTCTACTCCACCTTATCATTCTCTGTTCTGGTGCCTCTGCGGGCCTCTTTGGACTGTGAAGAAAAATTGCACCCTGAAAATTGTTATGGCTTTGGAGGCATGCCCTGCCTGGCTCCTGACAGAGCTGGTATAGGGGAATCGGGCTGCAGCTGGGTCCCTCTGTCACATGCAGGGGCAGCCCAGCCCTCTGGGCCCCTCCAGGTGGGCTCCTGGGGCACCGTGGCCACACTTAGTGGACATGTTAGACCCGGGATAATCAATCTGTTGGAAGAAGAAATGTGACCATCTGCCACATTCTTGGGATTCCCAGGTGACTCAGGGGTAAAGAATCTGCCTGCAATTTAGGAGACCCGGGTTTGATTCCTGGGTCAGGAAGACACCCTGAGAAGGAAATGGCAACCCAGCTCAGTATTCTTAACTGGAGACTCCCATGGACAGGGGAGCCTGGTGGGCTACTGGCTGTCGGGTTGCAAAGAGTAGGAGATGACTGAGTACACACAGGATTAGGTTGATTTTGACATAAGATCTGTCAGAAGCATGTTATTCTCCATTTACAGATGAAGAAACAGGCCCAGAGATTGAGTTTCCAAAAGTCACACAGCCAGTCAGTGCAAGAATGGGTTTTTAGACTTGATGTGTGAAATTCCTGAGCAAATTGTTACACCATGATACATGACAGCCTTGAAAAAGGACAGACCTTACTCATGTCCAGAATATAAGATATTAACATCAAAAGAGTGAGGAGAGAGCAGGACCTAGGACCCAAGGAGGAAGGGCCAGTTGGAGGTCGGGAAGCAGAGGCTGCAGAAGTGAGGGAGGACGTGGGGCTGGGCAGAGAAGGACAGCGATGATGAGCCTGGAGTTCAGCGCACTTCCTCTTTCTCCCGGCTGTGCCCTGCCGTTGCCCCTCAGTGCGTGCATGCTCAGTCGCTTCAGCTGTGTTCGACTCTTTGCGAACTCATGGACTGGGCCCACCAGGCTCCTCTGTCCATGGGATTCTCCAGGCACAAATACTGGAGTGGGTTGCCGTGCCCTCCTCCAGGGGATCTTCCCGACCCAGGGATCGAACTCATGTCTCTTGCAGCTTCAGTGTTGCAGGTGGATTCTTTACCCCTGAGCCACCGAGGAAGCCCCTTACACCTCAGACTTCTGAACAAAAATATGTTTTATCTCCACTCTCTACGGAAACAATTTCTCAGCAACCAGATGTCCTAGATCTGGAAGAAGGAAGTGGTGGTCCAGAGGCTTGGCTGTCCAGTTCAAAGGAAAATGCAAAGATGCGCTCCTGTCCTTAGTGTTGAGTCTCTGACCCCTGCTTCAGAGAAAGGGGCTCAGGGCGGGAAGGGAGGAGAAACCCGGTGTGTCCCAGGGAGGCGAGGCTCAGGAGCTCAGGCTTGCACTGGGTGACTTTGGGCTCTTGTTCTGGAATTCAGTTTCCTCCCTCTAGAGGGAGGGGCTAGGTGGGATGCCCTCTTGTACCCTGTGGTTTTATGCTTCTCCAGCCCAGGCCTGGGGTGCAGGCAAGTGAGATAAGAACAAACACAGTGGTGATCAAGAGTCATCCAAGAGATTGTTTAACCGATGACCCCAGAGCCACTGAACAGCCGAAGATGGTGTTTGAAACTTATCTCACCGGCATGTGCTTTGAACCTTGGGAGTTTCTCCTTGTCCACGAGAAAAACGATTGTAGATGTGAATAGTCCGTGGGTGCTGTGTTAGCTTAATGGCAAAAGTCTGAGTGTCNAGCCGAAGATGGTGTTTGAAACTTATCTCACCGGCATGTGCTTTGAACCTTGGGAGTTTCTCCTTGTCCACGAGAAAAACGATTGTAGATGTGAATAGTCCGTGGGTGCTGTGTTAGCTTAATGGCAAAAGTCTGAGTGTCAGGCCCAAGTTCAAAAGATCAAGTCTTGGGTAGACAACTGACCCTCTTTGAGCCCCAGACACCTTGTTTTTGGAAGATGCACACCTCACAGGGTGGCCAAGGGGTTAGATGAGTTTCCATAGAGGGAGCGTCTAGCACGGGACCTGGTAGAATTCCTACAAGTCATCTGTCCTCCTCCCACTGGAGACGGAAAAAACCGAAGTGAAGAATGGAGCTAAACTGTGAATTCAAAGTCCTCAATTCGTGGAGCCCCAGTTGGGTTCTGCCCTCCTCTTCTGCACATTGATGTGTTCACAACCAACTGAATAGGTACTGCTCCTCCACTGCTGAGGGCCTTGCCAGGTGGCACTAGTGGGAAAGAACCCGCCTGCCAATGCAAGAGACACAGGAGACGAACCCTGGGTTGGAAGGATCCCCTGGAGTAGGAAATGGCAACCCACTGCGGTATTCTTACCTGGAGAATCCCATGGACCGAGGAGCCTGGTGGGCTACAGTCCATGGAGTTGCAGAGTCAGACACGACTGGACCGACTTAGCACGCACGCACACTCCACTACTATTCAGAAGAAGACTGATGGTCAGAAAGGGCTTCAGCACGTAAGCAGAACTGAGATCTGAATGCTCATCTGCTGGATTCAACCCCAAAGAGTCTTTTCACAGATTCTGAGAAACACCTCCAGGGCAGATGCTCTGGGGGCCAGGTCCCCTGGGAGGGAATTTAGCTTAGGGGTTGCTCTGGGAAGCCCTCCTGTTATAGAGTTGTATTTAACATCCTCATATTCCTGGCATTGTGAGGAGGGGCTGGAGCAAGGGCGTCCCTGCCCTTGGTTCTGGCTGGAACAACCAGCCTCAGGTCCACCTTGGGAGAGGGGGGATCTCTCAACTGCTTCCTACGGTTCAGTTCAGTCGCTCAGTCATGTCCGACTCTTTGCCACCCCATGGACTGCAGCACACCAGGCCTCCCTGTCCATCNTTGGATGGCATCACTGACTCAATGGACATGAGTTTGAGTAAGCTCCAGGAGTTGGTGATGGACAGAGAAACCTGGCATAGTGCAGTCGATGGGGTCGCAAAGAGTCAGATACAACTGAGCTACTGAACTGAACTCAACTGTACTGAACTGAACAACAAATACCTTGTTTGTAACAAGAGGATGGCATGAGGGACTCCATCCCTACAACAAGCAGCAAGGTTTACAAGGAGCCTACCCTTTGGAGGCAGATAGAGGGGATCTGGATGCACTTTCACCAGAATTTCACTGTACCTCCTGGGTGCAAGTCACTTTATCTCTCTGAGCATTAGCTTTGTCATCTGAGAAGTGGAGTACAAGAATTGGAAAACCACATCTAGCTTGAGCAGTGATGGTGGTGGTGGTTTAGTCGCTAAGTCATCTCCAACTCTTGCGACCCCATAGACTGTGGCCTGCCAGGCTCCTCTGTTCCTGGGATTCTCCAGGCAAGAATACTGGAGTGGGTTGCCATTTCCTTCTCCGGGGTTTCTTCATGACCCGGGTCTCCTGCATTGCAGGCAGATTCTTTACCAACTGAGCTATGAGGGAAGCCCAAAGTTGAAAATCTTCGCCTATGGTGAGAATTAGAAATTAGGGTCCAAAGATGTCTGGAACACAGGAGAGGCCAGATAGATGTCATTCTTGAGAACATGACTTAGTCCACAAGCTAAGATCTAAAAGAAACTTCATGTCTTTTAGTTTCAATAACTCAAGTCATTTTTGACTCTTGAGTTCTCATTTTGTTGGTAGAAAACCTCAACCCCAGCTCTTCTGGGGAGCAACCCCACTCTGGCTCTGTGGACTGTGACTTTATGTTGAATGACCTGAGGGTTGAGGGTGCTTGACCTGGATCTTTTGCCCACACAGGTTGGGCTGGATCTCCTTTGCCCTGTCCATCTGACCTGTGGCTCTCTATTGTTTACAGGACGCAGTTAGAGTGTGCAGTTATCTTTGTGGCTTGGTACATAGAGCCAGGAACCAAATGAGTGCAACATGATAGGGAAGAGTAGGGCCTGTGGATAAAGCCATGTCCATCTAAAAACATCCAAATCCGAAACAAACGGCTAATATCGTGAGGGCCAAACAAAACGAATGGGCCTCTCCACTCCTCTGTAGTCACAGTGGGCCTTCCCTCACCTCGGCCCCGGCTGGGAATACTCATTCCCAGGGATCAGGTTTTCATCTTGTCCAAGCTCCACAAGCACTGTCCTTTCCTCCCCATTTCTGGTGCTCCCTCCCCTTCCTTGTTTTATTTTCCTCTATAGCCCTTAGTGGTGTACTTTATCTATCCTGCTTAGTGTCTATTCCCCTCCATTAGAATGCAGGCCCATGAAGGCAGGTTTTCATTTCTTTTATTTATTGTTATATCCCAAGTGCCCAGAACAGTACCTGGCACATAGTAGGCACTCAATAAATGTGTTGAATGAAATGAAATGGATGGATTTTTTGAATGAATGGACATATGGATGACTGAGTGAATTCACTGTTGAATAGTCGAATTGGTTTCCTTCCTATGATACTTGTGCTTTCAGAAGGCTCTCATCTGGGCTGCAACTAGGGTGAGGTCAGTGAGGCACTCACTTTGGGTACAAAACTTAACTGAGAACAAAAAAGCTCAGCAATTAAATAAGAATATCTAATGCAATTGTTTGAAAAATCAAAATTAATGCCAAAAACTCTGTGATGAGCAAAATCTCAAATTTTTAAATGAAGACATGATCTGAAAGAAACTGCAGTGAGCTAAACTGAAAATTATTAAAGAATGTCTCTTGATCAAGAGGAATTCTCAAACATGGCAATGTTCTGAATTGAAAATAAAGTAAGCAAAGAGGCAGGATTTGAAAGTTTTATGTTTCTTTCATTAAAGCCAGGAAAGTAACAGTCTAATTAATTCTGGGGTTGGTATAAGTAAAATATTTAAATGTAAAATAATGTTAGGTTTTAATATTAATTAAAACTTTCCCATTTTTCTTTTTCTTTTTTTTTTTAATAACACTGTGCAGCTTGTGAGATATTAGTTCCCTGACCAGGGATTGAACCCAGGCCCACAGCAGTGAAAGCACAGAATCCTGGCCACTGGATTGCCAGGGAATTCCTTTTTTTCATTTTTTAAAAGCTGTTTTAATGTTATGGAAAAATATGACTTGTTAAGGAAAGACATGCACACATGGGAGCACACATTTTTCTTTTGCTGCAGAATCTTATATAGGTTGTTTCTCAGTAGATCCACGATCTCAATAGACGCCTGTCAGCTAAGCAGCGTTATGAGTCGTCCCTTCCCAAGAGGCCTCCAGAATTTTCACAACCTGAACTACTTTCATCTAAATGAGTAAGAGGAACCTCCATACTCTCCCCATGGTGGCTGTACCAATTTACATTCCCCTCAACAATGTATGAGGATTCTCTTTTTTCCACATTCTCACCAACACTTGCTATTTCTTGCCTTTTTGATAACAGCTATTCTAGTAGGCATGAAGTGATAGTCCATGGTGGTTTTGATTTGCATTACCCTATGATTAGTGATGCTGAGCATCCTTTCATGTGTCTGTTGGCCATCTGCATGTCTTCTTGGGAAAAATGTCTTTTCAGCTCCTCTGGCCATTTTAAAATTGGGTGTGTGTTTTTGCTGTTGTTACTGTTGAGTTGTATGGTTTCTTTACGGATTTTGGATATTAGCGCCATACTGGATATATGATTTGCTAATATCTTCTCCTATTTGATAGGTTGTCTTTTCATTCTGTTGATGGTTTCCTTTGCTGTGCAGAAGCTTTTTAGATTGACATAGTTCCATTTGTTTATGATCCAGCTCTCCCACTTCTGCATAACACTAGGTTCAAAAAGATATATGTATCCCTATGTTCATCACAGCATTATTTAAAATAGGCAAGAGATTAAAAACAACCTAAGTTCCCATCAATGGATGAATGGATAAAGGAGATAGGGTATACATATATATAGATAGATAGTTACACACACACACAATGGAAAAAAATGAAATCTTGCCATTTGCAATAACATGGATGTACCTTGAGGTTATTATGTTAAGTGAAATAAGTCAAACACAGAAAGAAAATAACCTATGATTTCACTACTATTTGGAATATAAAAACAACAACAAAAACCCCACAAAAAACAAAATAAATAAACAAACCAAATCAAACACAAAGATGTAGAGAATGGATTCCCTGGTGGCTCAGATGGGTAAAGAACCTGCCTGCAATGTGGAAGATCTGAGTTCAGTCCCTGGGTCAGGAAGGTCCCCTGGAGAAGGAAATGGTAATCCACTCCAGTACTCTTGCCTAGGAAATCCCAGGGACAGAGGAGCCTGGTGGGCTACAGTTCATGGGATCGCATGAACACAACGGAGCAACTAAGACTAGGCTACCAGAGGGTAAAGGGTTGGGGGAAGGGGAGGACAAAATAGGTAAAGGGGATCAACTGTGTGGTGGCAGATGGAAATGAAATATTTGGTGGTGAGCATGCTGCAGTGTTTACAGAAGTAGAAATATGTCGTACTCATGAATTTATGGATGTGATAAACCGATGTCACCTCAATGAAAAACACATTTAAAATAAATATTAAAAGGGGAAATGAGGGCTTCCCTTGTGGTTCCATGGTAAAGAATCCAGCTGTCAAAGCAAGAGACATGGGTTCAGTCCTTGGGTCAGGAAAATTCCACATGCCACAGAGCAGCTAGGCCTGTGTGCTACAACGGTTGAGTCTGTGCTCTAGAGCCCAGGAACCACAACTGCTGAGCCCACGTGTGGCGACTACTGAGCCTACAGGCCTAGAGTCCGTGCTCCACAACATGAGACGCCTGTGCACCGCGACTAGAGAGCAGCCCCTGCTTGCTGCAAACGGAGAAAAGCCTGTGACGCAAACAAGACCCAGCACAGCCAAAAATAAAGAAGATAAATAATTTTAAAAAAAAGATAAAGATGTAAGATGTGAGAGGATTGCAGGAGTCTGGTGAGGGAGGTGGTCTTGATTGGGACACTTTTCAGTGATTCCCAAATCAAGACACATAGGCCTACTACTTTGATCATTAGTTTTCCATTTTCAGGAAGGGATTTTTTTTCCCCTAATATTTATTTATTTATGTGGCTGTCTCGGATCTTTGTTGCAGCATGCAAATTCTTAGCTGTGGCCTGATGGATCTAGTTCCTGGATCACGGGTCGCCTGGGCCCCCTTCATTGGGAGTGTGGAGTCTTAGCCACTGGACCACCAGGGAAGTTCCCAGGAAGGAATCTTGAAATAGAAATATTGACAGAAAAAAACAGATCAAGAAGAGGAAGGGCCTGGCAAAAGAGGAAGGGCTTTCTTATTATGCAGACGTCAGACATTGACACAGGCAGGCCGGGCAACCCACACACTTGCTCACGTTGCTCTCACTTCTGCCATCATCTGTTCCTTCCATTCTGACCCAGAGGAATGGGCACCTCCCAAGATGGCACGTGCCACAACCCCTCACAGGATGCTGAGCTGAGCCAGGCCTCTGACTACATGGCCCCGGTGGCCAGTGCCACGCTTCCTGGGGGTGGTGTACAAGCCTGACACTTGGTGAGGGGTTAAATCCCAGGGTGGATGTTAGGAGACAACCCTGGTGTCACACAAAAGCACTGGAGCCAAGGCGGAGATTTCCAGGCTCCTGCTTCTGGCCCCTTCACTGGACTACCTGTTGAGTGGCAGGTCCAGTTCCCTTCCCTCTCTGCATCCCAGGCTTTTCATCCGTCTAATGAGACCTGGGTTCAATTCCTGGGTTGGGAAGATCCCCTGGAGAAGGAAATGGCAACCCACTCCAGTACTCTTGCCTGGAGAATCCCATGGACAGAGAAGCCTGCCATGAGGCTGCAAGACTTGGACACGACTTAGTGACTAAACCATCAATGAGACCTCTGAGGACCACTACAGCTTTGAATCTAGAAGGTAGAACTCAGCATAATATTTGGTGCCTTTGATAGGCGGTCAACACAAGTGGTTAAAAGCAAGCCCTCTCTCTAGAGAATACATAAATTATGGATAAAATTTTCCTTTGAGTGAACATAAAACTTGGAAAAGCATTTCCAAGGACTCCCAACTATTTGTAGAAAATAGACCACAGGCACCTGTCTTTTCACAGTGTGGTTGGTGGTCAAGAGGCCTCAGGGGCCACACTGCCTGGGTTTGAATCCTGGTCTGACTGACCTCAGACAAGTGCACGTCAGTTGTCTCATTTCTGAGAGAAGGAAAGTTCTAGGACCTGCTTGTCCCTTGGAGAGGGCTACCAGTGGAGACAGTTTTTGGGAAGAGGGTCGAGATGCAGAGATGGGTGTGACTAAAACCTAAGGCTGAAGGCTGAGGCTGTAGGGTAGACAGGTGATGCCGGAAAGGAGGTTCCAGTGGCTTTGCAAGAGGACACCCCCAGGAGGAGGACAGGGGTGGGAAGCACGAGGCAGTGTGGAAATGGGAGTGCGGAAGACAGCAGATGACCGGGGGACGTGTACATGAGGCAGAGCCTGGCTGAGGAGGGAGGAGGGAGAGACACAACGGGACAAGCTGTCTCAAGATTCCAAATTAAACTCCGGTTTAAGGGGCTTTCATAGATTCACTTCAGCTAGTGTCTGAAGCTAGTTCTTTGCTCGATCTTCCAAACAGGAAGCTGTCTTTTGACCTGGTAACTTTCGGTTCTGCGTAGAGAAACACAGAGTCCTGAGAGGAAGAAGTTGCATACATAGCCTTTCAGCCTCCGAAGAGCTGAGCCCAGGCTGAGGAGCTGATGGGGAAGTCCTGCTTCAGGATAGGAGCCCAGGCCCCTTCCTATTCTTTTTGGCCAGGCACTAGGCTTGAGGGATCTTATTCCCCCGACCAGGGATCAAACCCATGCCCCATGCAGTGGAAGCTCAGAATCTTAACTGCTCGGCGTCTGATTAAAGCTCGGAGTCTTCCCGTGAGGGAAGTCCCAGTTCCTTAGTTTTTTTTAGTAATGACAGTTTTATTAGGACATAATCCACATACTATACACTTCACCTATTTAAAGTGTACAGTTCAATAATCTTAGTCTCTTCAGAGTTAGGCAATCACTTCTAGAAGGTTCTCATCATCCCCCAAAGAAACCTTGTACTCATGAGCAGTCACTCTCTCCCCACACCCAACATCCTCCTCCCAGCCCTATTTGGAAATTTTGTATAAATATAATTGTGGGCACATGCATGTTCAGTCATGTCTGACTCTTTGTGACCCCATGGACTGTAGCCCGCCAGGCTCCTCTGTGCATGGAATTTTCCAGGCAAGAATACTGAAGTGGGTTGCCATTTCCCTCTCCAATATATTTGCTTTGTAATGTTGTTAGTTTCGCCTGTACAAAGAAGTGAGTCAGCTGTATGTGTACACATATCCCCTCCCTCTTAGGCCTCCCTCCTACCCCCCAGTCCCTCCCCTCTAGGTCATCCAGAGCACTGAGCTGAGCTCACAACACGGTACCGCAGGTTCCCACTAGCTAGCTATTTCCCACACGGCAGTGCACACTGGCTTCTTTCACTTAGTATATTTTTAAGGTTCATCCACTTTGTAGCATGAATCAGAACTTCAGTATAGTTTTAAAAACGTTGTTTAATATTATACAAACACACCATAGGTATACTCTGTTGTAAATATTATGTGGGTCAAGAAATAACAACGCTAACTCCCCTAAAGCCCTCATACCCTTTCACAGTTAGTATTCCCTCCCCACCCCGCCAACCACTTAAGAGTAAGAATGACTTTTTCTTTACCATATATCATCAAACATTTGCATTACTAGACCTTTATTACTTTTTATATTGAGCATTATTCCATGGTATGGATAGACCACATTCTATTAGTCTGTTCACTTAGTTAGTCTGTGTGTATTTGGAGTATTTCCGTTGTTTGGCTGCTGTGAATAATGACCTATGAACATCCATGTGCAAGTTCTTGTCTGGACGTATTTCTCTTGGGTATATACCAGTGGGTGGGATTGCTGGGTCTTATGGTTACCTCCTTCTTCCTTTGCATACACTTCCATTTTAGGATGTGGTATATATCCCACAAGTGATCACAGGTCTGCCTGTTTTGCCACACTATGAGCTTCCTTCATCTTGAATACCCTGCCAAACCTAGTACTTGTGTGTGTATGTGTGTGTGCAAAGTTACACAGTCATGTTTGACTCTTTGCAACCTCAGGAACTGCAGCTCACCAGGCTCCTCTGTCTATGAGATTCTCCAGGCAAGAATACTGAAGTGGGTTGCCATGCCCTCCTCCAGGGGATCTTCCCGACCCAGGGATTGAACCTGCATCTCCGCATCTCCCGTACTGCAGGAGGATTCTTTACCACTGAGTCACCAGGGAAGACCAACCTAGCACCTAGAAAGCACTAAACTATGTAAGGGGCCCTCCACTGCTTCAGAGGATGCTTACAGGCAAAATAAGAAGAGGTCTGTGAACTGACCATGNGCATCTCCGCATCTCCCGTACTGCAGGAGGATTCTTTACCACTGAGTCACCAGGGAAGACCAACCTAGCACCTAGAAAGCACTAAACTATGTAAGGGGCCCTCCACTGCTTCAGAGGATGCTTACAGGCAAAATAAGAAGAGGTCTGTGAACTGACCATGCGATCTTACAAGAGGGCCTGGCAAGCTTGATCTCGGCAAGATCTTGGTAAGCTTGGCACGTAGTGAGAGTGAAAGCCTGACTGACCTGTGTTCAAGGAAGAATGGGGAGAGGAGAGTCAGAAAAAGAAAGTACAGATCATTCTTTTGAGGAACTTGTCATAGAAGAGAGCAGAAAAGTGAGACAAGAGCTGGATGGGAAAGTGTAGTCAAGAGTATTTTGTTTTTTCTTAGCGATATGAGGAGTGATGTCCTTATGCAGATGAGGGGAGATGGGATCCAACGCGGAAGCAGTGTGAATGATCCGTCCCCTGAAAGTCATGTTGAAACCCTAACTCCTGCTGTGACTATATTTGGAGGTAAGGCCTGGGAGGAGGGGATTCAGGTTAAATGAGGTCATAAGGGGAGGCCCCCAATCCAACAGAACTGGTGCCCTTCTTAAAGGAACAGATACCAGAGCTCTTTTCCCTGCCATGTGGGGACAGAGCCAGACAGGAAGAGACCTTACCGGGATCCCCACTGGCCAGCATCTGATCTGGGGCTTAGCCTCTAGAACTAGGACAAATACATTTCTGTTTTTTAAGTCACCCAGTCTACGGTATTTTGTTAGGCAGCCCAAGCAGACTAAGACAAGTGGAGAGATTGGTTTTAGGAGGCGCGAGACGAGTTCATCCCCAGTAACAGGAAGGGAGGCAAGGCACATGAGTGCTGACGCAGCTGGGTGGGAAGTGTGGGAGGGCGGGGAGTGGGAAAAGGGGTCTCTTCAGTGCTTTTTATCAGTGATATAGGAAGCACGATGAGAAGCTGAGAATGAGGACACAGCGTTATGGGTGTAAGAAGAGCAATGAGGAAGCAGCGAATGGACCAGCGTGATCCAACGAGGACATCTGAGAAATGCTGGGAATCCCTTTGAGGTGAAAGGCGGTCATTGAAGTGAAACTCATCAGCCAGGTGGTATGTTTTTCTCCAGGATGTTCAGCCGTTTGAATGGAAGGAAGGGAACTAGTATAAGTGAGTATAACTGCAGCTGGGGGCCGGCCAAGAACAGGGGTAAAGAGTGAGGGTGGAGTTTCCCTGATGAACACTGGAGACCCCAAAAAGTGAGGAGAAGGAGGGCTCAGAGGGGATGAGGGCCAGGGAAGAGGCAGGGTGGCCAGCTTGCAGGTCCTGGTGGGACCGCTGGAGTTTTGGATTAGGGCCCCTTGGGGGTGTGGTATGGAAGACAGCAAGCAAAGAGGGCATGCTGTCACTAGTGAGGGGCTGCTAAGGGAGGAGGGCTAAGATAGTGAGGGGCTGCGGTATTGCTGAAAAGGCCAGGAGCGGGGCCCAGGCGGTGCTGGGAAAGGAAGCTGAGATCCCTCGGGGAGACCACGCCAGGGTACTGGAAGCTGCAGGTTTTGAAAACACTCCAGTTCTGAAAGGGGCAGTGTTGAGAGTGGTTTCCACCTGGTGTTAAAATCTTCATGGCATGAGGAATAACAAAGATAACTCGGAAAAGGGCTATTGGGTGGTATGGGTCTGCTGGCGTAAGCATCAGAGCTGGAGAAGGAGCCAACGGTCTGGAAGCAGAGCTGAGCCAGGAGGATGCCCCTCCTCCCCCTGAGCCCACTGTACAAGGCGCACAGGAGAGGAGCACTTGCCCTCGAGATGCCAGGGTTCATGAGAACAGAGAGGGGACGTGGACATTCATTAAAGAGGGTACAA
Source organism: Neotragus pygmaeus (assembly GCA_006410875.1). Taxonomy (NCBI): domain Eukaryota; kingdom Metazoa; phylum Chordata; class Mammalia; order Artiodactyla; family Bovidae; genus Neotragus; species Neotragus pygmaeus. The sequence goes on from SJYV01007170.1 coordinate 1,105,921, forward strand.
GGGGGTTTACTGGTGATAGATGGGGTAGGAAAAGGCCAGGGAGACCATATGGGGACCAAAGTCGGGTAGATAAAGGAAATTCTGGGCGTTGCTTCGTCATATATACACACATACTTACATTATTTACAAAGATTTACATTTCTAGAAAAATACAATTTATAATAAACAATTAAGGAACAAGATAGTAGCTTGTTATGTTCAGTGTGGGTGGCAGAGTAGAAACTAATGCCTGTTGTGTGTTAGTCCTTGTTTCTTCTAGGAAACATTACGAGGCAGACTTTCAGAGTTTCCATTTCAGGCAGACTTTCAGAGTTTCCTCAAGGAGAAGGTAGTACATGCACGGTAAATCAGATGCCTTCCCAAAGCGATTGAAATAACTTAATTACCACGTGTTCCATTTCCTCTTCTGTTATCAAACAACAGGCACTGTAAAAGAAACACCTCACGTTAGAATAAAACACAGTCCATCTGTGCTACAGTATATGAGTCTAAATGACCCTCTTATTCTAATGCAGGTAGCCCTTTTGTAATAAACCCATCAAAACCAAGAGTTCTAGGGAGCAGAGATGGAGGGAGACTGGTCTTGGGTCCTTATGGGATGGGAGCTGGAGGTGCTATCCTGGTGCACAGCACAAATTCAGAGTCCCAGCTTCTCAAACCGACTCAGTCTTGATCTTTTTACACTGTGCTTTTTGCGCTTTGTTTTTCATCTGACATTTACTCTTCTATGTGACACATAAAAGGATTTTAACTTCTTTGTTTCTTCAAATATTTTCTAAGTATGCCATCATTTAAAAAGTAACTTCTCTTCACTACTTTAAGGAGTTTTTTAATCAGATGTGTAATTCCTGTATTAAATAGTACTTACTATCTTTGTTATGATGTTTGCCAATTGTAGGATGGGAGAGAACTTATTTGACATCTTGCCATGTGCTGAATGGCTTGAGAGAGTAGACTTGCTGATAACGTGAGTGGAATAATGACTTTAGTGTAATTACTGAGCCTATGACATGAACTATTTCTTTTATGAAGAATTAGGGCTCACTTTCTTCTTGCTGAATTGAATCCTGGTATCCCCAAACAACAGACCTGAGCTCGTAAGACCCGTAGGTAAACTGTCACCCCTTCTAACAGCCATCTCCTTTGCCACAAGAATACCCTGGCCATGGTTTTCTTCTTTCAGCTTCTCTTCCTGATTATTCGTCTTTGTGGTGATGACAGAACACCCTTGAGTGACTCAGAAGAAATCAACTCAGCTACAGCCCTGCCTGACAAAGTTCCTTCCAACTGAGAAAAGGTCATTTCATGGCGTTTTTTGGTCTTCCCCAAAGTCTGTATTTCCACAGAACAGATCAGACCAGAGTTCCAAAAGATATGCATGACTTTGGTAAAAGGAGTTTGTAAAAAATTAGTGCTGGACATGAAAAGATGTTCAGGATCATTAGTCATTAGCAAAATACAAATTAAAACCACAACAAATTCTTGTTTTATATCTTCTAGTTTGGGGAAAGTTAAAATAAAGAAATTTGACCAAAAAAAAAAAAAAAATTAGTGCTGGGATCAGAGGGGTTAGGTAAAGGAAATAGGCCTTTTCTTTACTAAGAATCTTGTTTAGTTTCTGAGTCATGTCTGACTCGTTTGTGACCCCATAGACTGCAGCACGCCAGGCTTCCCTGTCTTTCACTATCTCCCGGGGCTTGCTCAAACTCATGTCCATTGATTTGGTGATGCCATCCAACCATCTCATTCTCTGTCAGCCCCTTCTTCTCCTGCCCTCAATCTTTTCCAGCATCAGGGTCTCTTCCAATGAATCAAGTCTTCGAATCAGGTGGTCAGAGTATTGGAGCTTCAGCATCAGTCCTCCCAATGAATATTCAGGATTGATTTCCTTTAGGATTGACTGGTTTGATCTCCTTGCTATCTAAGGGACTCTCAAGAGTCTTCTCTAGCACCATAATTTGAAACATCAATTCTTAGTGCTCAGCCTAATTCTTTATGGTCCAACTCTCACATCCGTATATGGCTACTCACAGAGATGTGACAATTTTGCATTTCTTTCTGGTTATGCTTGTTCCCCCCACCCATTCCTCCCCCAGCCCTGCCCCTCCACCACATCTGTTAACCCTTCAATAATTGAGTTTAGGGAACTCCCCTCTGCAGCCACAGTGGGCTCTTTAAATCTAAAAGGCATTCTTAAATAGGTAAGAAACACACAAAATACAAAATCTGAACAGCCAACAAAAATATACCAAGAAAAGTAAGCTCCTCTCCCACACCTAGCCCCAGGCTACCTATTTATTCCTCAGGATGTTACCCTGAGATGTCAGTTTTCTCTTCCTAGCTCATCATCCCAAGGCAATATTTTTCATGAAAAATGCTCGTGCCACAGAACCTACAAATGCCTCCCTACTCCCATATCACTCATTTTAATGCTCTTGACTTCCAAAGATTTTCTTGCAAATATGGTCTCTTTCACCACTTCTTCAATTTGATGCTAAGCAGCCCGACCTCTTTATCAGTAACGACAATATGTTTGGTTCCCGCCTATGTCTCTGCCTCTGCTGCTTCTCCCAGCTGGAATGCCTTTCCCTTTCTGCTCTAGCTCTGAAGATCTAGCTCACATCGTACTCCTTTCAAAGTCTTCATGATTCTTCTTCCTCCCCTCCCCCTTGCTGGTTGCCAAGCCCTGATCATCCATTCCAGCCCATCACCATGGGCTTCTTGCCTAAGTCCTTCTGTTTCATACATGCCCATCCTTTCTCCCCAGTGTGACCTTAAGTTTCTCAGAGGTAGGATCTTCTCTGAATGTCATACAACGTCTAGCCTCAGTGGGTACACTGATCTCAAGGCATTGGCTCACACAGTGCCTGCCATCTAGTCATCTCCATAAGAATGCTTGTTGAATGAATAAAGGAGCAGGTAAAGGAACGAGGCCTGGACTACCCCATCACCTTTCTCAGTGGCTCTGGATGACAGCCCTCGCANAGGCATCGGCTCACACAGTGCCTGCCATCTAGTCATCTCCATAAGAATGCTTGTTGAATGAATAAAGGAGCAGGTAAAGGAACGAGGCCTGGACTACCCCATCACCTTTCTCAGTGGCTCTGGATGACAGCCCTCGCATGAACAACATCCCCTGTCACTGTTCATGAAGGCCACACCTCCACTGTTACCATCAGGATCTCAGCAGAGGCCCTGCCCGGGATCTCAGCCTCACCTGCCCTCACGAGCAGCTTCAGATCTGAATGCTCCCCCGCTGACCATAACCTCTAGGTCTTCCGCCGCTGCCCCCACACTGCTAGCACACCTGCCTCTCACCTCATCCATGGCCGGTCGATCCCTTTCCACCCTCTCTCCACGGGGCCTCCTAGCCCACCAAGCCCTGGTGGCCTCAGTACCCCTGCCCAGCCTGCACCCTGCAGCTGGCTGAGCTGTCTTCTAGAATCCCTTGCCCCAGGCCTTCTTCAGTAGCTGACTTGCCAGGTGACTTGGTCACTGTCCTGGCCAGCGGCTGGACAGAAAGAAACCTCCCAGCCCACCCAGTGGTCCAAGGTACCACTGCTCTCAGGCCAACACTGCCATGCACCCTACTCCAACCACTCACCCAGTGGCTTTCAGGAAAGCCAGCCGGCTCGCTCAGCCAAGCCAAAGGTCTTGGCCACTGCCCTCCTCCTTTGCCTCCCTGAGGCTCTAATGCATGGCCTCTTCCCCTGGATCCATAACACGGTGCCACCTGGCTCTCCTCCTGGATTCCTCCACCTTGCCCTCCACTTGAGGGCCTCTGGCTTCCATTTCTCGGTGACCTCAGATGCTCTGGCAAGCCGTTACTGTCCTGACAAAGGTGCTCCCCAACTTGTAACCTTAGCCCCAGCCCCTACAGCCACTTCTCCAATTAGGTGCCGGATATCTCTACCCACATAATGTGCCTGCACCCCAAACTCAGCCTGACTGAGCACAAATCCACCTTCCCAAACAAGGGCTCCATCTGACTCCTGCTATGTCTGGCAGTGCTGCCAAGAGTTGAAATTCCTGTTGCTTTTGGCTCCTTTCCTGAAGAAGAGTCATAACCAAAACAGCTATTTATTGGGCACCATTATGAGCCAGTCCTCCTCCAATGTGGGAGACCTAGGTTCGATCCCTGGGTTGGAAAGATCCCCTGGAGGAGAGGGCATGGCGACTCACTCCAGTATTCTCGCCTAGAGAATCCCATGGGCAGAGGCGCCTGGTGGGCTACAGTCCGTGGGGTCATCATAGGTCAGACACGACTGAGCTGCTAAGCACAGCACGACATGAGCCGGTCACTCGGAAGCATACTGATCACACCAACTTGCTCGGTGGCTTCCCTGGTGGCTCAGGTGGCAAAGCGTCTGTCTGCAACGCAGGAGACCTGGGTTTGATCTCCGGGTTGGGAAGATCCCCTGGAGAAAGAAGTGGCAGCCCATTCCAGTACTCTTGCCTAGAAAATCCCATGGATGGAGGAGCCCCTTGGTAGGCTACAGTCCATGGAGTCGCCAAGAGTTGGATATATCTCAGCGACTTCATGGAGAAGTCAACGGCAACCCACTCCAGTACTCTTGCCTGGAAAATCTCATGGACAGCCTGGTGGGCTGCAGTCCATGAGGTCTCAAAGAGTCGGACACGACTGAGCGACTTCACTTTCCCTTTTCACTTTCATGCATTGGAGAAGGAAATGGCAACCCACTCCAGTGTTCTTGCCTGGAGAATCCCAGGGATGGCGGAGCGTGGTGGGCTGCTGTCTATGGGGTCGCACAGAGTCAGACACAACTGAAGTGACTTAGCAGCAGCAGCAGCAGCGACTTCACTTTCACCTTGCTTGTACATATTGTTATTTCTATGCTACTCTGACCTAAACTATCATTATTTCTATACTATTGTTATGCCCATTTTCCACAGAAGAAACTTGAGGTGCAGTGGGGTTCATTGACTTGTCCAAGTCCTATGAGAGATGGAGTTACCAGTGAACCCCAGGGAGCCAGGTGCCAGACTGAATTCTCTGCTGAGACTCTGTTTATACAATATCCACACTTTCTCTGAAATCTATCCCTCTTTCATTTGTGCCACAATCACACCGATACAGCTTCTCTTCTGCTTGGCTAGATTATTTCATTTATCCACTAACCAGCGTCCCCATGTTTTGCCTCTTGTCTATTTATTCACTGTATGTTTTACCAATACAGACATCTTCCCTAAGCATAGCTCTGCTCAAAAATCCTCAGTGGTTTCCCAGAAAGAAATCACTGAACCTCTTGTTAGCTCTCTCTCAATGTCCTGGCCTGGCTCAACCCTTATCCCATCAAAATATGCTGCCCCAAAAGGGGTGACTTGCCACCCCCAACCCTGCCCTTTCCAGCCCTGAGCTTTACTCTTCCCCAAATTCCCAAAGTCCAGCCCATTGGCCTCTGCCTCCTGACCAGGGGGATTCTGCAAGGACAGGGACTTCTGGATCTCCTTAAGGCAACTTCCTTCACCCATAGCCACTATTCATTGTGTTTGAATCCGATCTTTTGTTCATGATGCAGGCCCAGCTCTGACCCTGGCTCCCTAATGAACCTTATCCTTGGCTCCATTTTCCTGGGATGGAAGAAGGAGGGAGTATATCTTTGGTGGTTAACAGGATAACCCATGGAGTCTGAAGACCTAGATTTGAATCCCAGCTCTACCATTTATGAGTCACGTGACTTGACTTCTCCAAGTCTTCCATTTGATGTCTCTAAACAAGCTGTAATGATACCCCCATGCAAGCCTCGATGAGAGGACTGAATGAGATGTTACATGGAAAGTGACTGGTTGGTGCTTAATGAACTGTGGTGAGTAATCTGCTGATATTACTTATTATTGTTCAAGACAGGTAAGTAGAACCTGGGTCCCCAAGGAACAGGCCCTCTACATGGGGGTTGTGCTGCTTTTCATACATGACACATAACGTGCCCACTGCGCAGCTGATGGGTTACTTACCTAGTCCCCTGAGTTTCGTTGGCTGCGACGTCCCAGAAAACCTACAAATGAAGACATTTTTGCCTCAATTAAAGAGCTGGAAAAAAAAAGCCGAAATGTGGGGTTGCTGGCTAGAGGCCTGAACTGGGAAAACTCAAGAACACAGCCCTGTCGAGCTGGTCTTTCCTACTCTCCTAAATGCTCACATCAAATTGGCTACTGAGTTGAGCCAAAGAGTTGTTCAAAAATTGGTCATTAGATGATAGAAAAACAAAAACTGTTGATGAATGTTTTTTTTCTATAGCAACTTTGCATGAAGCTAAAGATGGAAGGAAGGCTAGAATATTCTGGACCAGCGCTGCCCAATGGGGATATAATGTAAGCCACCTAAGTACTCATACATGCTTACTAGCTGCATGATACAGTAAAAAGAAATGGATTAAATTAATTTTATTAACTAGCCCAACATTTCAAAAATATTACCATAACATATAATCAGTAGAAACATTATTAATGAGATACTTTACATTCCTTTTTAAATAAGAAGTCCTACAAATCTAGTGTTTATTTTATACTGATGGCACATCTCAGTTTGGACTCTCATATTTAACTGTTTGAAAAGCCATATGTGGGTACTATTTTGGACAGCACCAGCCTGGATGTTAAGGTATGGTCTCACATGTATCCCTCAGTTTCCTCCCCATCAAAGGCACCAGTTAGCTTGGAACCATGCTAATGATCCAGCAGCTGAGTCCACAAGGTTGAATGAACTTGTTAAAAGTGTCAGCTACAACTAGCAGATGGGGCTGTTTACATTCAACTCTCTCCCGTTTTTATGGCTCCATGCCAAATACCTCATCTTTCCAATTACTGGCTTTAGGATTGAGATGCTTGCTGAACTAATTATTTGTTACTTTTGGGGGGAGAGGATATATGGTGCTATCAGTATTGACCACTGGGGTAAGTTTCCTTCCACTGAATAAAGGTTTTTATTTGTTTTAAGAAGTTAAGTCAGTCAGTTGTTTTGGAGTTATATGGGTACACAGGGCTCTTTTTTCAGGCTCAGGAGTTGTGATCATAGACATATTACCCCCCACCCCCCAAAAAAAACATGAGTAGAAAATTATTTTGGTTTCTGGGTACCAATCTGTTAAAGACATTATTAACTATACTACTGCTATTTGGGGATTAAAAATAACTTTTTGAAAGAACATTTGAGTTCCTTGATGTTTTACTTATTGGTAATGATGCCTTAAAACCTTCTTCAGCTGATTTTTTTATAACTTGGTTAGAGGAGATTCAGTTGACTGACAGTCTATTACTTAGAGATCTTCATGGTATTTGAAACCTATAATATAGAAATGGTATCTTTGGGAAATCACATTCTAGGGCCAATACCCCAAAACAGACTAGGTCAGTACTGGCCTGTAATAGAACTTTCTGAAGTGATGTAATTATTCTCTCTTTGGTCTAACATGGTAGCCACCAGCCATCTGTGAGCACTTGAAATGTGGCTAGTATGACTGAGGAACTAAATTCTGTTTAATATTCATTGATTAAATTTTATATTTAGATTATTACATGTGGCTAGTACCCACCATACTGAACAGTGCAAGTCTAGGGAAACTGAAACCTAGTTTGTGAACTTGATTCAAGACACAAGTATGAAATGACCTGGATCCAGGATGCCTTCACCTTGTGGAAAGCTTACTCTTCAACAATCGCTATGGGAGCGACAAATTGTAAATTTCCTCTTGGCGAAGGCTGATACGGAAACTGTTAGGGCTTCAAGAACCCCCTAGTCTGAAATTTACAGACTGGTCAGCACCCTCTAGGATTTAAGGAGGGGTTTCTTGTGGTTATGCTTTCTATGGCCCAAAGATTCCTACCGCCTCAGGATGATGCAGAATCTCAGGGAACCCCAGCCAACAAGTACAACAAAAAAGGTTTTGCGAAACAACTAAAATGTCAAACTTTGTTTTCCTCTTCAAATCAATCATTTTCTGGCCTTGAAAAACCAATTCCCATTTGAAAACTTTTTTTTTAAGGAAAAAAGTATACATACATTTTAAAAACAGCAAGCCACAAATTACTGCTGGCAGTATGGCAAAAAGCACATACCTATGCCTTGTAGGATCTGGAAAAAAAAAAAAAAAAGAAATACAATTAGCTGAACTGACCAAAACAGATATAGCTGATCCTCCTTATATGCAGATTTCATATTTGTGATTTACCTATTCACTAAAATTTATTTGTATTCCTCAAACCAATACCTGCGGTACTTTCATAGTCAGACGCTAACACAGGCAACAAAATGTTGAAAACTGTTGTTTCCAACTGAGGTTCAAGGCAAAACTCTGCCCTCATGTTTTGGACCTTGTATTATAGACACGATCCTATTTGTGATCTCTGCAGTGCCACGTGTTCCACATTTTGTGCTTTTTTGTTGCTTATTTCACTGTCTAAACTGGCCTTCGAAAACAGTGCTGAAATGCCAGAAGGACCATAACAGATGCTTACATGAAGCTTATTTAACATGAGTATTCTCTCTATAAGACACACAGCATTTCCCAAGCACAAGCAGGCTGGGTGAGTCATAGGGAGAATACACATGTTAGATAAGCTTTGTTTGGGCATCAGTTATGGTCATGCTGGCTGTGAATTTCACCATTCATGCATTAATCACATATATTAAATACTGTGTCTTTAAATAGAAACACACGTAAAACAAGGTTCTATACAGATTCCTTTTCAAACATGTGATCAGAGACTTGCAGGAACCTAACCCTATATCTCCCATGGGAATAATGATTCAATATTCACTAATTCTGTGTTCACAGTGACTTAAAAAAACACAACTAGGTGAATAAGTGGCTTCCCTGATAGCTCAGTTGGTCAAGAGCCCGCCTGCAATGAGGGAGACCCTGGTTCGATTCCTGGGTCAGGAAGATCCCCTGGAGACAGGATAGGCTGCCCACTCCAGTGTTCTCGGGTTTCCCTTGTGGCTCAGCTGGTAAAGAATCTGCCTGCAATGCGGGAGACCTGGGTTTGATCCTTGGGTTGGGAAGATCCCCTGGAGAAAGGAAAGGCTACCCACTCCNTGGTGATGAACAGGGAGGCCGGGCGTGCTGCGATTCATGGGGTCATGAAGAGTCGGACACGACTAAGCGACTGAACTGAACTGAAGTTGTCCCACATACCTATTCTCTCCTTTTTAGTAAAAGAATTCAGATTTGTAGCTGGGCATACTGCTACTCACCTAAAAAATTAGTTTCTCAGCCTTTCTCGTAGTGAGGTTTAACCATGTGACAAGTTTTGGGCAATGAGATGCAAGAAGGGTTGTGTGGTATTTCTCAAAAGTCTCCCTGGAAGGGGTAAGACACACTATTTTTCCCTCCCTGGGTCCCACTCCTGAGACAGCAGGGGAGGTGGCAGGAGCCAGACCATACTTGGGTTTCTGACAACTGCATAAAGCAGCAATGTACCCAAGGCTGCCTACCTTCAATTATTATAATTACCTTTTTTAGTTGAGAAAAGTTAATCATTTATCCTTGCTTTCGATTAAAGTGAGTTGACTTATTGGAAAAGACTCTGATGCTGGGAGAGATTGGGGGCAGGAGGAAAAGGGGACGACAGAGGATGAGATGGCTGGATGGCATCACCGACTCGATGGACGTGAGTCTGAGTGAACTCCGGGAGTTGGTGATGGACAGGGAGGCCTGGCGTGCTGCGATTCATGGGGTCGAAAAGAGTCAGACACGACTGAACAACTGGACGGAACTGAACTAACTTAAAATACTGTGTTAGTTTCAAGGATATAGCACAGTGAATTAGATACATATATAAAGGCTGAGTACCAAATAATTGATACTTTTGAATTGTGGTGCTGAAGAAGACGCTTGAGAGTCCCTTGGACTGCAAGATCAAACCAGTCAATCCTAAAGGAAATCAACCCTAAATTTTCACTGGAATGACTGTTGCTGAAACAAGCTCCAACACTTTGGCCACCTGATGCAAAGAGTCAACTCATTGGAAAAGACCGATGCTGGGAAAAATTGAAGGCAAAAAGAGAAGGGGGCAAAAGACGATGAAATAGTTAGATGGCATCACCAACTCAATGGGCATGAATTTGAGCAAACTCTGGGAGATAGTAGAGGACAGAGGAACCTGGTGTGCTACAGTCCATGGGGTGGCAAAGAGTTGGACATGATGTAACAACGTATTTTGTATCAATGAAAGGGATGCTATTGTGACAATCTTTTCTCAAAGTATCAACAGGGAAAAGCATCTTACTTGAACATTCAATTCTAAGGGCAAAGGTTAAATGAAAACTGTGAGAGGGCAAAATGCTTGAAAATCTTAAAATATCCCACATAATTCTATAAAGGATTTTATTTAGAAATTATTTCCTTCAATAATAGTAATAATAATATTTCCTTCAATATTTCAAAGATAATAGAATTATTTCCTTTGGCCACCTGATGCAAAGAGCTGACTCATTTGAAAAGACACTGATGCTGGGAAAGATTGCGGGCAGGAGGAGAGAGGGATGACAGAGGGTGAGATGGCTGGATGGCATCATCGACTCAATGGACATGAGTTTGGGTAGACTCCAGGAATTGGTGATGGACAGGGAGGCCTGGTGTGCTGTGATCCTTGGGGTCGCAAAGAGTCGGACACGACTGAGCGACTGAACTGAACTGATTTCCTTCAAGTATATTATATTGACTCTTTGAACACCTGAAGCTTTCCAAGATTTCAACTTGCTTGTTCATTCTGTAGACAGTCAACTTCTTTCTCCTTGTTGGTTGTACACACTGCACACATGTCAAAGCCAAAAGCGCACTGGTTTTGTTTCTTCTTCTCAGTGTAAAGCACACAAACTGCGTTTCCATGCTATACGCCCTGGTTATCATGCAAAACCAGGTAAGTGGAAGTAATGAAGGACTGTTTGCTCCAAGTATAATAACTGTCATTAACTCTGCAAACGGTTTTTTAATATTCTTGGCAACTGTGTTACTTGTATAAATGCTTTGAAAGATACCTCTGTGGGCTTGGTCTTTCCTCTGTTTTTAGAGACCCAATCTATCAGTTAGGAACTGGAAGCCATTTCATACTCTTGCTGGAAGCATTTGTTTGTTTTACTGGAGAAGTCACACTGCTTTGTCTGAAAATGATATCATAACCTTAATGGCTTTATATCATTATCTGAAAAGTTTTTTAAAAGTTCAATATATGGGAGACTTAGGGAGAATGGCTCAGGAGCCAAATAAAATTCAAATTTGTTCATATTCACTTGTTGGAAGATATCATTAAAAGGATGTGATTGTAAGTTGACTGGAGAACTGGACCCAGGCCATCAGAGGCCCAGCACAACCACTCCTGTGCTTGAAATGTACATGCTCCGAGCTAGTCCCACCATGCAAACTGTTTTTAAGGATAAGAGTTGTGAGACCATAAGGATGGTCTATGTGACTGAATCGTGATCTCTATATGAATTCTAAGATTTGGCAGGCAGACACAGAGGTCTATTCCTCTTGAGGTCACCCAAGACAAGCCTCCTAAAAGTGAGCTTCCTTGCTTATTAAACCTGCCACCACTAATCTGGAGTGGCTGCCTTCTTCCTCAGTCTCTCCTTGCCCTTTATGAAGGGTTATGACCAGTGGGCCAATTTACAAACCATCATTATATTCATTTTTTTCCTTTTTCTGTTTCATTTGTTCAGAAAAAAAATTATGCACAGAATCAACCTGCCCCAGCCTAAGGAGACTCACATTCTCTTGTCTGCCCTAGAATCGAGTCCACACTTTACAATTGTGGTATTATCCTGAAATACAGTATTGACTATACATTTCATCTCTTAGGCTTTAATGAACCACTTTCAAATTACTGATCCTTCTGTTTGTAAACTGGAAGTACAACATAAAAAATAGATAAGGAGAACTGTAAATTACAAATATACATGATACTTAAGCAACATAAAAAGACCATAGCTGAGACAGATTGTCACACTATTAATCAAGTATTAGCCTACACAAGCATATTGAATGCACTTTCTTGTGGCACATGTGCAAACTTGAAGAACATAATGGTTATGAAGAATATTAGGAAGCAGTGAATAAGTGTGAGTAATTAAGAGAATGGACTCTGAAGCCGGATGGCCTGATTTCAAACTCAGGTTCTACCACTTACAGGTTTGTGGCTTTGGACAAGCACCTTAAACTCCCAATCACATCTTGGTTTCCCCCATAATATAAGGATAATTATTAGATCGTGTGGGAACAGAATTAACATACGTATTAGAGTGGTGCTTGACACAAAGTACTAAAAAATACTAGATTTATGTCTGAAAAAAAAAGCGGGACTTCCCTGGTAGTTCAATGGCTAGGACTCTGCGCTCCCAGTGCAGGGGGTCTGGGTTCAACCCCCGTTCAGGGAACTGGATCCCACGTGCCGCAAGTAAGAGTTTGAATACCGCAATTAAAGATCCCACATTCTGCAACTAAGACTCTGTGTAGCCAAACAAACAAAAAAATTTTTTTAAGTATCTGTGAAAACTATAACTCATTTCATGTTTCAAATTTGTGAAGTGAAAGTCAGCCACTAATCTGTGGTATGAAATTCAGGAATCACCAGTGGTCCGTGAACCCCATTTGTATATAGGACCTCTACCATAACCCATGCAGTCACTTACTCACCCTCTGGCACACAGGTTGACAAAGTGATAGAATCTGATGTTCTGAACAATGGATTGCTAACGATACACTGAACATTCTGTGAAAGATCGCTTTCCGCTGAGACATACGCTTCAGATGACATTGAGCCACGGTGACACTGTACTGTTGGCGGACATGCCCACAAATACTGGATGAGGTCACTGTCACTGACTTGGGTGTCATCTTCCTGGATCGAGCAGGAGAGAGTAATGTTTCCATCACCAATCAAGTAGCAAGATGCTGACGGTGTTGGAGGAGGTGCTGCGGGAAAAAAAAGGATGTTTAGTACAGAGAAGAAGAATATTTAAACTCCTCATCCACAAATTCACAAAGAACTCCCAACTTCCTTATGAGCTTGAAAAGATAAGCAGACCACTCCTTGAGAACCAAGGGGAGAAAATTCTCTTTTCTTTTGGATCAGATCGACCTGCTCAAATTCAGTGCAGATACGGGCCCTGAATCCCTTATCCTCAATTCTGAAATCCAAAGATGTCTGAAAGCCAAATGATAATTCACAAATATTTGTTATCATGTTTTACTAAAAATACCTGCTTGAGTACAAGGTGCTCCCCCGTTAACTAAGTGAAGTGCTCCCTCACACACACAGAGATCATTTATATCATCTTTCTAAAATCTGAAAAAGACTGAATTCTAAGACATCTGACTCAAATGAGATTGCTCAAGGTTCTGAGGAGCTGTACTGTGGGCTGGTCCCACTCAGAGGTAGAGGAGGGTGTGGCACGTGTCACATGCCTGCCAGTCTAGAGGCATCACCCCCAGGCTTCTTCTGGAAATGCCTGCTACTGGCGAAGGCAGGTGGGCCTTTGAAGATGAGTAAGACACAAGTCATGATGCACCATCATTTCTCTCTAAAGCCTCAAAGCTAATCAGCTGACCATATCAATCACTGGTTTATTTATTAATTCACACACCTTCCTGCACCTCTCCTTTCCACCTAAAACCAATCATAAGAGATTTGAGAAAAAAATGTAAAAATATATTGAATATACAAAAATTGGCCATGGATACATTTGGATAATAAAATTTCAATACCTTGGAAATACTAAAAAGCAAAGTCAAGTCCATCAAGATGATGCAATACTATACTGTCACTTAAAATATCTTCTAAGACAAAGGAACTCAAGCTCCAACTAATAATCTAAAAAATAAATATGTACAACTCATCTTGCCCTCGTCTTCTCCTTCTGAGTTATTTCTGGCTCAGTTAAATAAAACACCCAGCCTGTCTTGTGAGACCCAAGTCATACATGACTTTCCTTTCTGCTTGGAGGCTTCAAGTTTTAGGTTTGATCTAGCTCATATTACTCATTACAGGCTGTCTTAAGGTTTGTTCTTTCGTTAAAAGAACTCGTACACACACGCCACACCAGTGTGTATTCACTGCAGAGTACCTGCTGTCAGTAAGCAGGGTGGCACATGGTGAGTCGTGGCAGAAACAGGCATCAGCAAAGCGTGCATTCAAGGGCAAAGGGATAAGGAAGGTGAGGGGACGCTGGGAAGGCCCAGAAGCCATGCTTCACAATTTGGCCACGAACAGGTCCTGAGCAGAAATGACAGCTGAACCCAGTGCTCAAGGAGTCAACCTGAAGCCTCTTCTAATAATCATTTCAGAATTCCATGGCTTACTGGAAAACCACAGACCATCCTAACCACGATCATTCAAAATCACATTTGCAGTCAGCCTTAAAAGAAAGGAAATTCAGACACATGCTACCATAGGGATGAGTCTTGAAGGCCTTATGCTAAGTGAAATATGCCAGTCATGAAAAAACGAATCTTGCACAATTCCACTTATAGGAGGCTTTTAGAGTAGCCAAATACTTAAAAAGACAGAAAATGGAATGATGGTTACCAGGGGAACAGGGAGACGGGAGGGAGGGGGGAATTAGTGTTTAATGGGCACAGAGTTTTACTTCGGAAGATGAAAAGTTCACCATGTTCTGTTACAGATTCTAGTTTACTGATCTAGTTCAGCCAATGTTGGGTCTTTCCAAGTGGCATTAGTGGTAAAGAACCCTCCTGCCAATGCAGGAGACATGAGATGCGGGTTGAGTCCCTGGGTGGGGAAGATCCTCTGGTGGAGAAAATGGCAACCCATTCCAGTATTCTTGCCTGGAGAAGCCCAAGGACAGAGAAGCCTGGTGGGCTATAGTCCATGAGGTCACAAAGAGTGAGACACAACTGAGTGACTGACTACACTCAGCCAATGTCTCGCTGCCCACAGGACTTACCGCAGCTGTAATCTAACAAACATTAGTTATATCTGTCCCTTAACAACCAGCAAGAAATGTGCCTACTTCATATAGTTAATGAATTAGGAACTCACTATTCTGTAAGAAATGAGAATTTTTTACACATATCTGGTGACATTTCTATATTTTCATACATACCCTGTAATAAAAAGTCATATACCAGTCCAGACTTGTTAAGGACAGAGCAGTTAATCCTATTTATATGAACATTACCAACCCCCATGCAATAAAGGTTGTAAGAGGATGGGGAAGAACTATGAAACGTTGATGGTGGCAATTTTAAGGGGACTTTGAAGGAAGGAGGAAAGCCAGATGTTCACCTCTAGAAAAGCACAAAGATACCCTGAACTCAGGAGGTACCAGGAAATCCCCCTGTCTAAAATATCTTTTCTGAAAGGTTCTGGTGTCTCCGGAAGGCTACTGAGTCTTATTATTTTAGTCTTAACAAACCCTCATGGAAGTATGACTTCCTCATTTCTAAAAAAAAATAAAATAAAGTGTGACTAATCATTTTGACATTCAGATATCTATTTTTATAACCAAAATCTAAATTTTATTAACTCTAACTTGGAAATATCTTCTGGTTCTTTCCTTTCCAAACATCTGCTACCAACACTTCTGTCTACCAGGATGATCATGAAGTCTTCCAACCTGGGGTCTCCTCTCCCTAATCCACCATAAGTTGCTATCATCTGATTAACCTTCCAAAAATACATTTCATTAAGGCACTTCTCTGCTCCAGTATGAGACATAATGGTTCTTGACTGCTGCTGCTGCTGCGTCGCTTTAGTTGTGTCCAACTTTGTGTGACCCCATAGATGGCAGTCCACCAGGCTCTTCCATCTCTGTGATTCTCCAGGCAAGAATACTGAGTGGGTTGCCATTTCCTTCTCCAATGCATGTACACATGCTAAGTTGCTTCAGTTGTGTCTGACTCTGTGCGATCCCATGGACAGCAGCCCGCCAGGCTCCCCTGTCCATGGGATTCTCCAGGCAAGAGTACTGGAGGGGGCTGCCAATTCCTTCTCCAGGCTCTTGACTGCCACAGGCTAAAACCCAGATTCCCAAACCAGAACTTGAAGCTGACACATTTAATATGGAAGCAATTGATCTGGACGATGGGATATACAATTGATAGAAATGGATGCCCTCAGATTGGGTGACTGGTTTGTCCAGGAGATGATGAACTCCTTTTAGATAAGTGAGGCTTGTTAAGGTGTGCAGGCATCCCATTAGAACCAGTTGATGCCCATATTACTCACTGCTTCCTGATTGAAACTCATATGCCCTGCATCCTGCGCCTCAGGCCTTTGCTGAGCTTCCTAAGAACAGTCCACTTGGCTTAATTATCAGAATCAAGCACCATTGTTGAGTTAGCAGGCAATTTTAAAATTTTAATTATTTTTAAATTATATTTTTAAACATTTCATGAAGTTTGAAAAAGAGAAATTGTTTTGAACTCAGGTTTATAAACTCTATAAAGGGGCTCTTAAGAAGCATTCAATTCTAATTTAAATTCTGAGCCAACCTTTTCATTTGTTTGCCCTCTAAACTGCCAGATCCCCACCTTGCAGGTTTTAAAGATTCTGTTTCTTCAATGGCATCAATTGGTTCTAATGGGATGCTTGCACACCTTAACAAGCTTCACTTATCCAAAAGGAGTTCATAATTTCCTGGACAAACCAGTCACCCAGTCTGAGGGCACCCATTTCTATCAGTTGTACATCCCACCATCCAGATCAACTGCTTCCATATCTGTTGAGTGCCTATTACCTATTTAAGTCCTTTGCTAGGCTCTGAAGTTACAATGGTGACCAAGAGAGAAATTGTCTTCCTTCCAATGTTGCCAACACTCAGTAGTTGAACTGGCGAGTGACAGCTGTTCATCCAGTTAGTCATCATATCCTGTTCCACTGAGACCACCACAAACAGGAGGTAGGGAGCTCAGACTTGAACTGTTATATTGCACTCTTGTCTCTACTTCAGCCCCTGGAAACCATCTTACACACTTTGTCACTGGCTGGATGTTCCTAAGAGGAAGTAGGCCTAGAACTATACTCACACCTCAGATAAGATGAGTGGAAACTGGGATGCATCGGAGGGGAGAGATGGGAATGGGTTGAGCTGTGCTGTGCTGCAGCACCGAAAAGGCAGCTACGAGACAAAGCCTTACTGGGACATTTGAGAACAGCAAGGGAAGATGAATGCTAGCTGAACCTACTGTGATAATCATTTCACAATGCATGTAAATCAAACCACCATGCTGTATGCCTTAAACTTGTACAGTGATGAATGTCAATTATTTCTCAATAAAACTGGAGGTAAAAAACAAACATGGAGGTGTAGCCATCAGCCTCTGGAAGCCTGTAACAAGGCAAGTGCTTTAGAGATGAGGGAAAGAGAATAACCAGGAAGCATTCGTGAGAAGCACAGAGGAACCTGAATCCTATCCCCAGTTCCAGTTTAAAGTGATAAGAGGAGGGAAAATAAAATCCCACCACATGTGTGGGGTGCAGGAGGACGCAGGAACTCCACTTCACAGGGGTTCAAAGAGTTCTGAGTTCATGTTGCCACTACACCCTTTTTCAGAACATTCCTTGCAAGACAAGGGGTGCTGTGGCCAAGGCCAGCTTGCGCTGTTCTCTCGCCTCAGTCACACCCTCTCTTCACTGAGATGACGACAGGGAGCTGAAAGTGGCTCCTGGGCACCAGAAAGAGAGAAAAGCCCTGACAACACGTGATATAACTCATTGTTTTATTCCCCAGAAACCATTGGTTAGTACTAGTCTCTTAAAATACTTGGAAATTTGCTATTTGAACAAACAAATTTATGGATACTCACCAATCACTCTGAGGTAGAACTTGGAGATATTTGTAACGCTTGGGGATACAATTTTATAGTTACCCTCATCTTCTTTTTTTAATCCGGTGATGGTGAGGTTACCTGACACAATGTCTAAATGAACTCTATCTTTAAAAGACTGAAAAGCTTCGACTTGAGAATTTTTATCCCATTCTACAACTTTATCATTCCACTTCTTCCATATAATCTCTGTAAACGGTTGAAACTTTGAAACGGGAAAGGTTACACTCCCATTCATAGCTCCATAAATTTCTTGGTAAAAACAGCTGATGAAATCTAGAGAGGAAAAAAGAAAAAGAAATTGGTTAGGAAAAATAATATGGCTTGATCAAAAATAGGAAACTATCTTCCAAGATGCCTTTTTCAAGGGAAAATGATTAAGTTTAGTGGCAAAAAATATTCATTAGCTACTTTTTGTATGAAGCTGATAAACTGCTGATAAAAAGTACAGGAAGTAGAACATGCTTAACCCTGTAGAGTTTATTCTTTAATGGGAAATGGGGTGGGGGGCCCTTCCTTGGTGGTCCAGTGGGTGAGAATCCACCCAGCAATGCAAGGAGACACAGGTTCGATCTCTGGTCTGAGAAGATTCCTACACGGTGCAGGACAGCTAAGCCCATGCGAGGCAACTACTAAGCCCGTTTGCCTAGGGCCTGTGCTCCAAGCAAGAGAAGTCACCACAATGAGCCTGCACACTGCAACGAAGAGCAGCTCCTGCACATCACACTAGAGAAAGNTTTATGGAACGTCACATTTTATGGAATTAGTTGGCAACTAATTCCAATCTGAGTGGAGGGTTGAGTCAGGTCAGCCCCAAAGACAGGGTCATTCTCTATCTCTGCTGCACCCCCATTGCCCAGCACATGAAGGACATTCAATAAATAAATATTTTTTGAGTGAATTAACTAAACTGATTTAAATATAACTTTAATGTAATACAAAACATAGGGCTTCCTGACAGAATCACAAAATTTAATAGTCACCCCAAATCCTTAGATTTTTGCAAGACCCCATATCATTGTGGATATCAAGACCCTGATGCTGGGAAGGACTGAAGGTTGGGGGGGGTGGTGAGGGGGACAACAGAGGATGAGAAGGTTGGATCTCATCACCGAGTCAATCGACATGAGTTTGAGCAAGCTCCGGGAGTTGGTGATGGACAGGGAAGCCTGGTGTGTTGCAGTCCATGGGGTCACAAAGAGTCGGACACGACTGAGCAACTGAACTGGTATCATTGTGGAAACTGGCTGAAGAATCAAGACTCGGCAAGAAGAGGTGGAGATGGTTAACTGAGGCTGCGGAATAAATGGCCTGGGACCCCTCATACACAGTCAGAAGAAACCTCTTTCCTCCTCACTGTCTGCCTCCAGCACCAAAGCAAGACTGGAGGGTCTGCCAGCTCCCCACTCCTCATCCCCTTCAAGTTGAGCTAGGTTTCACCTACCACGTGTTGTGGGCTTCAGGGCACTGCACCAGATAAGCATACCCACTCGGGACATCAGCCCTTAATCAATGTTAACACCTTGTCTGAGGTTTGAGGACATGCAGTTTTTTCACTTCCGTTATTTAAATACAAGCTAACGAGTCTTCTGGATTTTGAAGAAAGGTGTTTTTCTGGAGTTTTTTCTTAGAAACGAACAATATGATTTTAAAATACTTCCTTCTCTTCCTAAAATTTTTTCAAGGTTCCACATGGCTGCAGATTTTAGCAGTTAAAACAAAAATTCATTTGATGAGTAGAAAAAAAAAAATCCCCTGAAAGTTTCAGTACCCAAACATATAAATCTTGGTATTTCCCCCTGTGTGTATGACATCATAACGACAATTCAGTTAAAGATTCATTCAAGCCAGGAGCTAGGAGGGGCCTGGGCATTTCTGTACCCAAGTGAGCAGCTGGACTTCTCCAGCAGACAAGAGCCTGTGGCCACGACCTTGTTCTTCCCATTTCCGCATCACAGCACACTTTCAACTGACACCCACTCGGGGTAGTGCAACAGCGGTAGCTGGGAACCCAAGTCTCTGGAGACATGAGCACATGTGCTCACAGTACAGAGAGTGGCCACCCTCCTCAAATGTCTTGGTCACTGGGATATCGAATAATCTGCTCTATGACGTCCACAACAATTCTATTCATCAGCCCCATGCCCCAGTTCTGGCACAGGAAATATGCTCACTGGATACAACGCTGTTGTTGTTCAGTTGCTAAGTTGTGTCCGACTGTTTGGAACCCCATGGACTGCACATGCCGGGCTTCCCTGTCCTTCACTATCTCCCAGAGTTTGCTCAAACTTATATCCATTGAGTCAGTGATGCCATCCAACCATCTCCTTCTCTGTCATCCCCTTCTCCTCCTGCCCTCAACCTCTCCTGCCCTTTTCCAATGAGTTGGCTCTTCGCATCAGGTGGCCAAAGTATTGGAGCTTCAGCTTCAGTATCAGTCCTTCCAATGAATATTCGGGATTGATTTCCTTTAGGATTGACTGGCTTGATCTCCTTGGTATCCAAGGGACTCTCAAGAGTCTTCTCCAGCACCACAGTTTGAGACACAAAGATAATCAAAAGAAGAGCATAGTCTCTTCATCCAAGGAAGTTTAGTGCAGCTCATTTCTCTCACCTAGCTCTTACTAAATTCAAACTGAATGAGCCCTAGATATTAACAACAGATCATCCAAATGAGCCCTAGACCAGCTCAGTCTCAATAATAATATTTAACAATAGCAACAACATCAGCACTTTTACTGAAGGCTCGCTATGTGCCAGGTACTTGTTCCAAGACATAGATAGATGTGTGAATAGATAGGTAGATGGATAGGTTCATTAAATCCTCAACTTAACTCTGCAAGGTAGGCCTTCGTCTTCATTTATTCACTCACCAAATATTTATTGAGTTCCTCCTATGTCCCAGGTACTGTACTAAGCAGTTAGGATACAACACTGAACAAATCAGCCAGAATCCTGCCCTCCTGGAGTTTACATTCTTGATGGGGGGTGGGGGTGGAGGAAGGGGAAGAAAACATTAAATGAAAAAGTATATTAGGTGGTATTAAGTGCTATTGAGAAAAATGAAGCAGCGTATGGGGAGGATGATTAATAATGAGAAGGGAAGTTACTGTTATATGTGAGGTAGTTTATAGGGGGCAAGTGAGCAAGGCCCGGAAAAAGCAAAGGAATGAGCTCAAGCATATGGGGCAGAGCATTCAAAGGTAACTGGAGCTCGGGGAGGTTCAGAAGCTGACCACAGTCACCCAGCTGCTCCACGACAGAGCCAGTAACAGACACAGGCAGCCAGCTCCAGAGCCCGTACTATTGGCTACGATGTGAGATGCCTAGATCGTTCCTTGTCAGTTCTGCCTACATCCACTTCCAGTCAGTGAGTTCTCTGTTTCCATGATTTCCAAAGGCAGAAATCTACTGATCTTAGCTATACCACCACAGCGTCCCTGTCTTCATCTATTTCAGACTTAAACTGCAGCCACCTGCCTGCCAACAGACAATAAACCCCCAGACTCCCTAGTCCCAGAAACTCCACGGAACTCGCCTCACATGTGCTCTCAGCTGTCAAGCTATGTCTTGTCTCCTAGATGAGTTCATCCAGAATTAAGATGTTTGTTCTTTAAACCAGCTTCCTTTGAAGCTTTCCTGTCTCCTGTCACGCTAAAATACTCTTCTTTTTATTCCTTATTCTTGCACTTGAGAATGCTTCTCTCCCCAGGATGTTTCCCTCTCAATCTGTGCAGTCCAATTCAACACCCACTAGCAACACGTGGCTCATAAGCCCATGACATGTGGTTAGTCCAAATTGAGATGTACTGTGAGTATAAGACATATACCAGACTTTGAAGATTAAGTACAAAAAGGGAAATGTAAAATCTCTCATTAATATTTCTTATACCAACTACATGTTGAAATGAAAATATTGTGGGTACGTAAGGCTAAATAAAATATACTAAGATTAATTTTACCTGTTTCATATTATATTTCTATTTAACAGCATTACTCTGGCCTGCTCTTTCAATATACCCACATCATATCATGCTCAAAAATCACATTTGCCTTTGGTTGTTCTTGTCTTGGATAGTACCTACAGCATGCTTTGGAGAATAAGCTCTTACTAGAGCTATTTAAGATTCTGAAAGTCTTTTTAAATCTATTCACCAAAGTCTGATTAAAGGTATTTCAATACACTATTGGTTATTTCATTAAAAATTTCTTTATAATCCCTATTATTTTTTCCAAGTACTCAGCTCATACTTGAGAAACTCTATTACAACAAATTTATGATGACAGCCTTATTAGTTTCTTATTAATATGGATTTCTTATTATAATCTGAATGTGCACATTAAACTTTTTTTTTCCCTACTTTTTAACTGTTACATGGGAAAAACATTCAGAAACTACAGACCAGAGAGCCTGACGGAAATTCAGACACTGATCTTGACAGACATTCAGGGAACATTAGGGAAAATGAAGGTCACTAGGGGACATTCCCTGGTGGGCCAGTGGCTAAGACTGTGCTCCCAACGCAGGGGGCCTGGGTTCAATTCCTGGTCAGGGAACTAGATCCCATGTGCCACAATTAAGAGTTGACATGCCTCAACTAAAGATCCCACAGGCCACACCAGAGGACAAAGATTTCGCATGCCACAACTAAGGCCTGACACGGCCAAATAAATAAATTCTTTTTTTTTTTAAGTAAAGGTCACTAGGAATCAAAATGGGTTCGTTTCCTCAGAACAAGCCTAACAAAATAATTTGGTTTCCTGAGATGGATACTTGCTTGATCAAACAGATCAAGGTCACAAAGGACAGACCTTTGAACTGACAGTTTCCAACTGCAGGCAGAGAGCAGACATGAATTGCTTACAGTATTTCTGGGAAAGAGGTGTCCTCACTTTCACTGGTTTCATTTTGAGCCCCACAGTCCTTGGGCTAAGAGCTCATCAGCACAGGCACAAGCAGCATTGAGAAGGAGAAGGCCAACAAATGCAAGGGAAAGGGATTGAAAACAAGAAAACAAGGAGGCCAAAGGAGAGGATCCCACGCCCATCAAGTACTACAAGACATTCTCCTTTGAGGCTGGTGGATAGGTACCGAAGGCTGTCTCCAAAGAGGAACTGCTTGAATGTCTTCCAGCCCTGTTCTGGGGACGGGATCATTATTTTAGTCACACTTCATGTTCAAAGTTGTCTGAGCAAATGGAAAAGGTTGTATTCTGGTTTCACCTTCAGTCCTGAGATGGAAGCTTTTATCTGTAACTGCACAATCTAAGGTGCTGCTGCTGTGCCCTTCAGTAAAAACTTCAAAAAGCCTTCTGTACTCGAGAGAAAACAACACGAGAAGAAATCAAAAGACAGAAAACTTGTGCAAACAAGGGCTGATGCATGCAGGCAAACATTCTGCTTTTAAAGAGAGAAAGCAATGCCTACCCTCAAAGCTTGTATTAATTTAAAAACACAAGCATAAGTCATGCTGGGACCCAGACTCACCCCGCAGCAGGCCAGCAGCTTCCACATCAGGTAGGGCCTGGCAGCCAGTGGAGTCAGTGGAGTCGGCTGCCCACAGTATTTGACTGTGCCGCAACAGAAGGGTGCATGCAGCCCATATGGGGGCACCCCTAGAACATAGAGTTCTAGTTACCAAAAGGGAAAGAGAGGATGCTGATGGGCTAAGAGCTCACCAACACAGGCACAAGAAGCATTGAGAAGACCAACAAGCACAAGAAAAAGAGATGGAAAAACAAGAAAACAGGACATCTCCTACACAAGGCCGCTTCTCCAAGACTAGGAACCATAACCGGCCTACTCACTACATAGAAAAAAACCAGAGAATTAGGCAAGATGAGGAGACAGAAATATAAAACAAACAAAGGAAAAATACAAACCCCAAAAGAGGAACTGAGTGGAGAGAAACAATCCATTTATCTGATAAAGACTTTAGGGTAACTCAATGAACTCAAGAGACGAATAGACAGTGTGAGAAGTTCACCAAAGAGTTAGAAAATAGAAAGACTCAAACAAAGCTGAAGAATACAATAACTGAAATTTTAAAACTACACCAGAAGGAATCAACAACAAAAACTTGATTGGAAAATAGGCAGGGGACCTGAACACACGTTGTCCAAAGAAGGCAGAGAGGGCCAACAGGCCTATGAGAAGATGCTCAGCATCACTAATAATCAGGGAAACAGAAATCAAAATCACAATGAGGTGCCACCTCACACCTGTCAGAATGGCTATCAGCAAAAGGGCAACAAATAACAAGAGCTGCAAGAATGAAGTGAAAAGAAAACTCATGCACTGTTGGTGAGAAGGTAAATTGGTACGACCACTATGGAAAACAATATGGCAGGTCCTCAAAAAATTAATAGAAACTGCCCTATGACTCAACAATTTCACTTCTGTAAATTTACCCAAAGAAGAAAAAAGCACTTATTATAAAAGACATGCACACCAATATTCATTGCAACATTATTTACAATAGCCAAGATATGGAAGCAACCTATGTGTCTATAGATAATGAATAAAGAAGATGTGGTATTTATAAACAATGGAATATTACTCACCCATAAAAAATGAAATCTTGGCTTTTACAACAACATGGATAGATATAGCAGGTATTGTGCTAAGTAAAATTAGTGAAACAGGGAAAGACCAATACCATATGATTTTACTTATATGTGAAATCTAAGAACAAACAAACATTCAAAAGAGAAACTGACTCATAGATACAGAGAACAAACTAGTAGTCACCAGAGGGAAGGTGGGTAGAGGCGGGAGTGAGATAGGTGAGGGAGATTAAGAAGTACAAGCTACAGTTATAAAATAAGTTATGGAGATGTAATATATAGCATGGGGAATATAGCCAATAATATTGTAATGACTTTCTAGGTGACAGGTGATAACTAGACTTTTTGTGATCATTTTGTAATGTATAAAAATATTGACCCACTATGTTTACACCTGAAACTAAGGTAATAAGTAAATTAAAAAAGGGAAAAAACAAATAACAGTAATAAAGTGTACAATTAAACAATTCAATTTTTTAAAATTATAGTAAAAAGAGGGCAACAAAACAAATTCCCAGATCCAGTTCTTTAAAAGTAGTTGTAAGTCGTTTTTAAAATTCCTAAAAAAAAAAATTAAATTAAAATAAAATTCCTAAAAGATACTTGTCAAAGATGAAACAGCAGCAAAAGAAAAAATGTGAAATTTGATTAGATCTTGGTATTTTAAAAGACATTCTTGTGACAATTGAAGGACTCTGAGTAAGAGGAGAAGTTAAGTGATATTATGAAATTATTGCTAATATAAATGTTAACAAAATATTGTTAATTTACAAATACTATGTTATTGGGTTTATGCCAAAGCATTTAGGAGTAAAGTGTGGATGTATAAAACAGTAAAATTGTGGCAAAATATTAATAAATGAATACATAAATAAACCCCCATTCTTAATTCCATGGCCCAAAGAAAGTTCCTCTACCCCTGCATTGTAGATTACAATATTGAATACAATCTATGTGACTGGTAATTTGCTGTTCTATATCATTTTACCTGCTTTGACAACGTTACATCGGGCAATACATACATGTTATAAGAGATCAACTATGGTTACACCAATCATCAAAACGCTGCTTATCCGGACTTCCCAGTGGCCTGGCAGTTAGGATTCTAGGCTTTCAGTGCCTTGACCCTGATTGAGTCCCTGGTTGGGGAAAGATCCCGAAAGTCACACGGAGCAGAGGGGAAAGCTGGTAATCTCTTCTTGGGTTGGGAACACATGGACTTTGAGTCATGGACCAAGTGCCAGCAGGTTCTATTACGTCTCTGCTGCGTGAACTTTGACATGGCACTCAACATACCTCAACTATTTTTCTCCTCTTTAGCAGTCTCTACCTTATTTAAATGAAACAAAAACTTAAAACTCTAAGCACAACACCTGACACAGAGCATGTGCTTAATTCATGGCAACTATTAGATCCACCCCTTTATAATACTGGATCTAGTTTTTTTAATAGGAATACACAACATTATTTTGACTTGGGTTATCTTTCCTAAATAAAAACACACAGACTCTCCAAATCTTAAGTCAAACAAAGTGTATGAATAAGTTTCACATAACAATGAGCTTCCCCTTCCCCGGGTGGCTCAGCAGTAAAAGAATTCACCTGCTAATGTAGGAGCCAAAGGAGCCACAGGTTCAATCCCTGGGTCAGGAAGATCTCCTGGGGAAAGGCAGGCAACCCACTCTAGTACTCTTACCTGAAAAACCCATGGACAGAGGAGCCTGGTGGGCTACAATCCATAGGGTCACAAAGAGCTGGACATGACTGGAGCGACTTAGCGCACACACACACACACACAACAATGTGAGATAACATAAGAATTTAAAATGGAGAAATGTTTGACCAATACTTTACCATCTAATGTTCAGATTCAACAATCTGTACTGTTAAAAATATTAAAATAAATCAATGAAAGAGACATTTTATTAAGTATTATATGACTTGGTTCCGGTGTACAAAGATCTAAAATCTAGTTGGAGAGATTAGGTCAACAAGAGCAGAATAAGGCAAGCTCCATGAATAAGAGCAAACTAACAAAATCACTGTCTGGGGAGGCCTTACAAATAGCTGTTAAAAGAAGAGAAGTGAAAAGCAAAGGAGAAAAGGAAAGATATTCCCATCTGAATGCAGAGTTCCAAAGAATAGCAAGGAGAGATAAGAAAGGCTTCCTCAGCAATTACTGCAAAGAAATAGAGGAAAACAACAGAATGGGAAAGACTAGAGATCTCTTCAAGAAAATTAGAGACACCAAGGAAACATTTCATGCAAAGATAGGCTCGATAAAGGACAGAAATGGTATGGACCTAACAGAAGCAGAAGATATTAAGAAGAGGTGGCAAGAATTCACAGAAGAACTGTACAAAAAAGATCTTCACAACCAAGAGAATCAGGATGGTGTGATCACTCACCTAGAGCCAGACATCCTGGAATGTGAAGTCAAGTGGGCCTTAGAAAGCATCACTACAAACAAAGCTACTGGAGGTGATGGAATTCCAGCTGAACTGTTTCAAATCCTGAAAGATGATGCTGTGAAAGTGCTGCACTCAATATGCCAGCAAATTTGGAAAACTCAGCAGTGGCCACAGGACTGGAAAAGGTCAGTTTTCATCCCAATCCCAAAGAAAGGCAATGCCAAAGAATGCTCAAACTACCGCATAATTGCACTCATCTTACACACTAGTAAAGTGCTTTATTGAAGTGGTTAGGAACTGAGCCCACCTATCTCCTATATTTACTCACCTCTACAATAGAGAAATCTGATGGACCTCACCTTAACCAATCAATCAATATTAACATCTCCAATAATCAGCAAATGGACTAGTAAAGTGTGTAAGATGTAATGCTCAAAATTCTCCAAGGCAGGCTTCAGCAATATGTGAACTGTGAACTTCCAGATGTTCAAGCTGGTTTTAGAAAAGGCAGAGGAACCAGAGATCAAATTGCCAACATCTGCTGGATCATCGAAAAAGCAAGAGAGTGATCATATTTCTGGGCGGGGAATGTCAGCCAGCACCAACCAGCCTTAGAGAAAACAAATGCTTGTCCAATCAGCACTCTCCCTGGGCGGGGAATTTACTAGCCCCGCCCTCCCCTGTCCGCTTTTTGATTGAATGATTTGATTCTTGTCCAGTAACGGTAAGGATTCACTCGATTGACCAGTACATAAATGAATCAAAATACACAGTCTCTAGTCGGGAGGCGGGCCAGGGGAGGTGACGGAAATTCCTGTGACTTAGCTAGCCACCCCGCCCAATCGGACGCCACGGGGTGGGAGGGACTTCGCGGAGGGTGGTGTGGTTACCAATGGGAAGAGGGCNCTGGGAGGGACTGGGGGCTGGAGGAGAAGGGGATGACAGAGGATGAGATGGCTGGATGGCATCACCGACTCGATAGACATGAGTTTGGGTAAACTCCAGAAGTTGGTGATGGACAGGGAGGCCTGGCATGATGCAATTCATGGGGTCACAAAGAGTCAGACCCGACTGAGTGACTGAACTGAACTGAACTGTATAGTTGTAAGAGGATCTGTTTTGATGATGGCTCTCAGTTGGCCATTGTCATCTTCCAATGGCCTGCCACTACACTCCTCACCTTCAAGGCTCTCATCTCCTGTGCAAGACTCCTTTTCAAGAACCACCACTACACTGTACATTCATTAACACTTCTTGGGCCAAATTCTTTGTTGATGTTTTGAGTTGTCTCAGCTGCTTTATGATTCATTTTAATCTTAAATAAGAAAATTGCTCAAATTTGCTTTTTGTCTAACATCGTTTCCCTAGTCTAAAATAAATACAAAATAAACAGCAAGCAATAAATCATTAGCAAAGAAAAATAAAGTGAGAAATGAGCATTAAAACAATCCATAACATAATGACATTTATTTAAGAAGTTATTCCAATATCAAATGGCAAATATCAACAGTGAAAGAACTGCAATTACTTTTGCACCATTTTTTGACCTTTGGGGATGGAAAGACTCTGAGCTTGTCAAAAATAAAGATTATGGACAGTACATCAAGCTACACACTGTAGGCACCAGAGTCCAGATATCTGGGCAAAGATCCAGATCTGCCCTCTAATTCTGCCAGTCTATGTCTGACTTTGGGCAAGTTAACTTATCTAATGCAAGTTTCATGTGATTATCCTGACTCCATTGAGGCAATGAGTAAAAAGGTTTTTTCTTAGTTGTTTTTACTAATTTCATAACATGCATGTGTGTTACATAGGTTTCAAGCAATACAGAAGATGTCAAAAGTAAAGCAAACATTACCCAAAACCTTATCATAAAGAAATGGTCAGTGTTAAAATTTGGTGAAAATTCTGGGCCTATATGAAGAGTTTCATTTTCTTATGCTTTTAAAAATACTCATTTGTCTATCTTTGGCTGCACTGGGTCTTCCTTGTTGCACATGGAATTTCTGTAGTTGCTCTGCATGGGCTCCAGGACACATGGGCTTCAGTAGTTGTGGCTTGCTGGCTTTAGCACGCAAGGTCAATAGTGGTGGCACACAGGCTTAGCTGGTTCACGGCATTTGGGATTTTCCCGGACCAAACCCTTGTCCCTTGCATTAATAAGCAGATTCTTAACCACTGGCCCACCAAGGAAGCAAGCAGCTTCATTGTTTACTAAGTGATTTGTTAATTACTAATTCACTTCCCAGAGAAAAATACAGCATTTGCCTTAATCTAAGTTGTCTGGCTTTGTTGATCAACTTCAGAAAAGTGTTGCTAAATTCCTATCTTATATTTAGAATAAAATCTGTTGCAATGCCTAGTATGGTAGTTTTCAAGTAGCGTCCCTGCCAACCATGAGGTTTCACAGAAGTGCTTCCACAAATACTTGATCCAAATTTGAATTTTTAAACATTTTTCAATTACTTTTTTAGAACCTTCATTTTAAAAATCCAGCTTGGAGATTTACCTACCTGTTAACATTCAGGTAAGTGAACTGGATTTTCCCAAGACTGATGAATGATGTTACTTCTGTCATCATTGTTTAACTGAATGAAGAGCATCCCAAGATTGAAGGTGAGCGGTTGAAACTTATAATTTTCATTACTAGTTTGTGTGAATCTAAATTCTCTCAACACTCTGCAGCCCCCCAAAATGTGACTCTTTAAAGTCCTTTATGACTGCAACTTACAATCATAATCTCCAAATATTAACTTTTTGTTTATTGCTATCTTTATAAAATGATTTTATTATTTTTTGATGTAGACCTTTTTTAAAGTGACAATATACAGCCTTGCCGTACTCCTTTTCCTATTTGGAATCAGTGTGTTGTTCCATGTCCAGTTCTAACTTGCTTCCTCGACTGCAGGAAAAGGAGTACATCAAGGCTGTATATTGTCACCCTGCTTATTTAACTTATATGCAAAGTACATCATGAGAAACACTGGGCTGGAAGAAGCACAAGCTGGAATCAAGATTGCCGGGAGAAATATCGATAATCTCAGATATGCAGATGACACCACCTTTATGGCAGAAAATGAAGAAGAACTAAAGAGCCGCTTGATGAAAGTGAAAGAGGAGAGTGAAAAGTTGGCTTAAAGCTCACCATGGCACCTGATTCCATCACTTCGTGGGAAATAGATGGGGAAACAGTGGCTGACTTCATTTTCTTGGGCTCCAAAATCACTGCAGATGGTGACTGCAGCCATGAAACTAAAAGACACTTACTCCTTGGAAGGAAAGTTACGACCAACCTAGACAGCATATTCAAAAGCAGAGACATTACTTTGCCAACAAAGGTCCATCTAGTCAAGGCTATGATTTTTCTAGTAGTCATGTGTAGATGTGTGAGTTGGACTATAAAGAAAGCTGAGTGCTGAAGAATGGATGCTTTTGAACTGTGGTGTTGGAGAAGACTCTTGAGACTCCCTTGGAGTGCAAGGAGATCCAACCTGTCCATTCTAAAGGAGATCAGTCCTGGGTGTTCATTGGAAGGACTGATGCTGAAGCTGAAACTCCAAACTCTTCCTCACGCAAAGAGCTGACTCATTGGAAAAGATCCTGATGCTGGGTACAATTGAGGGCAAGAGGAGAAAGGGACAACAGAGGATGAGATGGTTGGGTGGCATCACCGACTCAATGGACATGAGTTTGGGTAAACTCCGGGAGTTGGTGATGGACAGGGAGGCCTGGCATGCTGCAGTTCATGGGGTTGAGAAGAGTCAGACACAACTGAGCAACTGAACTGAACTGAACTGAACTGATTTTTAAAGTCTTTATTCAATTTGTTACAATATAGCTTCTGCTTTTTTATGTTTTGATGTTTTGGCCACGAAACATGTGAGATCTTAGCTCTTCAGCCTGGGATGGAACCTGCACCCCCTGCACTGGAAGGTGAACTCTTACCCACTGAACTGCCAGGGAAGTTCCTGTTTATTGCTATCCTTGATAAATGTAATGATTTGGGGATGTTTTAAACTGTACTAAAATAACTTTATGCTAAATAAAATTTGGCAAACATCCTTCTATATATGGCTCAAAGATAAAATGTTGGATAGATGGATGAGGGAATGATACCCCCATCATAAGCTATTTTTATGTATATGTAATATTTCCTTTAATTCCCTCAAATTTAACACAAAAAAGGGGGGATCTAAAATAATTCTAAAGGAACCTAAAAGGGTTCTTTCTAGAGGAATCTCAGATAAATTTTTGAAAATGAAATGTATATATTAATCTGTATATTGTAAAGAATTATACTTATGTCAATATCCATGTGCTATTAACCAGGATAAGAAATTAAAAACTCTGTGGAGCTTCCTAGATCACTTTCCCATCACTGCCACTAATTTGCAATAATCATTTGCTTGTTTTACTGTATAAAGAAGCATCTACAAAAAATATTTGTTCAAGTTTGCCTGACGCATTCTAGGTGTGGAACTCATTCATATGTAAGGGTCTTTCTGTGTTACCTTTTTCATTTTTCAGGTCTCTCATACCTATTTAATCAGTTCCCTACATTAAACAATTTCTGTTAAAGCATCTAGTGTGGTTTCTGACTGATACCATGCTATCTTCACCCACTTTGAAGGATTTGAAACAGAATTAAAAATGCCTGTTTTCTTCAAAGACTCAAAACTTAGTGAGGAAATAATACATATGCACAAACATCTATAGTACAAACAGAAATTGATTGGTGCCATAAAAAATCTATAAATAAAGAGTTTTAGCGATTTAGAGGAAGGAAAAAAGTGCTTCTGGCTAGGAGAAGCAGATAGTCTTCAAAAAGACGGAAGGATTTTAAACCCTAAAGGGCAGTAAGTTCTTACAAGGAACAAAAAGAGGAGGGAGCAGCAAGAGAAAAGCAAAAATGAAAACATAACAGGAAATAAGGTTTGGAAGTTAAGTGTAGAGAAGAAAGAAACTTTGGTCTCTACACCAGTGCTGTCCAATGGAAATATACTGTGAGCCACAAATCCAAGCCACAGAAGTAGTTTTTAAATTCTCTAGTAGCCAAACTTAAAAAGTAAAATAAATAAATAAATAAAGGAATGATAATGTGTTGTTTAAATCAATATTTCTAAAATGTTACCTCAATTGATAATTAACATAACAAATACTAATGAACTCTGTACATTCTTTCCCTGATAAATACGTCTTCTATGTCCAGTGTGTTTTCCCATTGACAGCACATCTCAGTCTAGACTAGCCACGTTTCAAGTACTCACAACCACGTGTGGCTTTGGCTGCCATATTGGACAAGGTTGCTCTAAACAACAGGGAACCATGGAATATTTCTGAGCAGGAACCACTGTAACCAGGGAAGTGCTTGGAATTTTTAGCGTGGAAAAACTGTTTATTCAGTAAGCAGACATTTATTGACTACCTGATATCCAATAATACCAACATTAAGAGACTTACCATTTGCTGCATGCATAGCTGTGTTTAACAATCACTAAAAGCCTTTGGAATTTTTTTATAGAGAAAAATTAGATGCCCTGCTCTAACAATGTCTTCCGTTATTTTTTTTAAAAAACGTTCATTGAATTTTATAAATGGAGTGAGAAGCTTGTCAAATTCCTCAAAATAATTAAATATGAAACCTTGAGTTTTCCAAAAAGTATTCTCCTTAGCATTAAGGTTATAAAGCTGCATTTTGGATTTATGCTTCCTGAATACTGTAGGATCTCTCTATCCTCCTACTAATCCTCTCCCCTAGGGATCTTTAATATGGTGATTACTGACATTCCTACTACAATGATAAAAATACAGGAAATGTCATTTTAATGATTGTGGGTTTTAGCCTTTCCAAGTTACAAGATTTAAATGAGAATTATTTACAAGTGGAGTGCATTTCCCCTTAGGAATTCATTTGGTTCACCTGGATTTATGGACTTAGTCTGTTTTCCATTTCATTTTATAAACGTTAAGCTAGCTATTAAGATAGGAAACACATACTGGTAATGCATGGAGTGGGGGGAAAGCCAGCTTTGTCCATAACCAGCAATGTTCATGTCACTGATTTCATTTCATATTGGGAGATCAGTCATGAGATTCCATGTCTTACTTTTTCATATTTGCTGTTAATTATTCTACACCGGAGAAGGCAATGGCACCCCACTCCAGTAGTCTTGCCTGGAAAATCCCATGGATAGAGGAGCCTGGTAGGCTGCTGTCCATAGGGTCGTTAGGAGTCGGACATGACTGAGCGACTTCACTTTCACTTTTCAGTTTCATGCATTGGAGAAGGAAATGGCAACCCACTCCAGTGTTCTTGCCTGGAGAATCCCAGGGATGGGGGAGCCTGGTGGGCTGCCGTCTATGGGGTCGCACAGAGTTGGACATGACTGAAGTGACTTAACAGCAGCAGCATTCTCCTGCAAAAGGAATAGTTTGATGATTTTCCTCAAATCCTTTTTGGAATCAAGACAGGAATAAGGAATTCTCAGGTTTCCCTGGTGTTTCAGAGGTAAAGATACCACCTGCCAATGCAGGAGACCCAAGTTCGATCTCTGGGTGGGGAAGATATCTTCCTTTGGAGAAGGAAATGGCAACTCATTCCAGTATTCTTGCCTAGGAAATCCCATGGACAGAGGAGCCTGGCAGGATATAGTCCATGGGGTCACAAAAAAGTTGGACATAACTTAGCAACTAAACTAAAAAAAAAAAAAAAACCTCCAAACTTCTGTAAATATTAACAACAGAGTCATCCTCATACTTTCAGTCTGTTTGAAGATTTGATAAATATGCTGTTTCCATGTTTGGGGTCAGGTCACCTGGGATTGAAATAGGACTATGGAATCCGAGTTCTGGGTACAATTTCACTACCATAAGCTTTGCTAAATAACTCTGGACTTGGCCTTTGTCCTTGGTGGCACAGAGAAAGGGAAGAGAAAAAGAGAACTGAAAATATTCCTAGACTGCTGAATGGTCCATATACATAAGTATCATTTAATATCAAGTCTCTACTTTTAAGTACATTTCAACCTGCCAGGGAGAAAATCATGTTTATGTGGGAAACAGTAAGACACAGGAGGGGGACCTATTGAAGAGGGAGCATTATTGATAAGAGATTGAATAAATGCCTATGAGAGCGAACAAGCAGAATCAGCCTAAGGATAGTTGACCTTGGTACAAACTCAGTAATGGATATGATGCTGACTGGGTGTGGTGGCTTCAAGGGTGACTTCTCTCTAGGTTTTCTCACTTTGGCAACTGGGTACCCATTCTCCAAGAAAGAATCATGGAGCAGAAGTGAATTTTGAGTCTAGGAGTCAAGAGGGAGCATCCCTTTGACATGATGGATTCAACCTTGTGCAAAGTGAGATGCCCAGGGGACTCACAAGAGGAGACTGCCACAGCCTACTGGATACATATGCCTAGAACTCAAGGAACACATCTGGGTAGAAAATATACACTTTAAAATTGAGAGGTGATAGAAGGGATGGAAGTAGCTAAGCACTCCTGGGAGGTACCTGTAGAGCCAGGAGAAAATGGAGCAAGTGAAATGGAGCAGGACCCTATGGTCCTTTCCGCCCACCCTCACCCCAACCCCCAGTGTCCTCTGCCTGCCTTTTGTCTGTGGAAAACTTTAGTCAATGACTAAGTTTAAGCAGAGAAATCAGAAAGGCAGAAACAAAGGAAAACGGTCAGAGAAGACCAAATAATAATAATGTAGTTATTAAGCATAGTCAAAGATTTTTAGTTCTTTCTCAAGGGCTATAGATAATCTTCTGAGCCACAGCCTGTGACCTGTCTTATAGATAATAAGACACCAGGGTGCAGGAGTTAGCTACATGATGATCAGACTGTACTCACAACATCAGTTCAGTTCAGTCGCTCAGTCGTGTCTGACTCTTTGCGACCCCATGGACTGCAGCACGCCAGGCTTCCCAGTCCATCACTAACTCCCGGAGCTTGCTCAAACTCGTGTCCATTGAGTCAGTGATGCCATCCAACCATCTCATCCTCTGTCGTCCCCTTCTCCTCCTGACTTCAATCTTTCCCATCATCAGGATCTTTTCCATTGAGTCAGTTCTTTGCATCAGGTGCCCAAAGCATTGGAGATTCAGCTTCAACATCAGTCCTTCCAATGAATATTCAGGACTGATTTTCTTTAGGATGGACTGGTTGGATCTCTTTACAGTCCAAGGGACTCTCAACAGTCTTCACCAACACCACAGTTCAAAAATATCAATTCTTCTGTGTTCAGCTTTCTTTATGGTCCAACTCTCACATCCATACTGGAAAAGCCATAGCTTTGACTATATGGACCTTTGTTGGTAAAGTAATGTCTCCTTTTCAACATGCCATCTAGGTTGGTCATAGCTTTTCTTCCAAGGAGCAAGAATCTTTTAATTTCATGGCTGCAATCACCATCTGCAGTGATTTTGGAGCCCAAGAAAATAAAGTCCGTCATTGTTTCCATTGTTTCCCCATCTATTTGTCATGAAATGATGGGACTGGATGCCATGATCTTAGTTTTTTTAGTGTTGAGTCAAGCCAACTTTTTCACTCTCCTTCACTTTCATCAAGAGGCTCCTTAGTTCCTCTTTTATTTCTGCCATAAGGGTGGTGTCATCTGCATGTCAGAGGTTATTGATATTTCTCCTGGCAATCTTGATTCCAGCTTGTGCTTAATCCAGCCCAGCATCTTGTATGATATATCCTTCATATAAGTTAAATAAGCAGGGTGACAATATACAGCCTTGACATACTCCTTTCCCAGTCTGGAATCAGTCTGTTGTTCCATGTTAGCTTCTAACTGGTGCTTTTTGACCTGCATACAGATTTCTCAGGAAGCAAGTAAGGTGGTGTAGTATTCCCATCTCTTTGAGAATTTTCCACAGTTTGTTGTGATCCACATAGTCAAAGGCTTTAGCATAGTCAATGAAGCAGAANTCCAATACTTGGGCCTCCTCTTGACTCACTGGAAAAGACCCTAGTGCTGGGAAGGATTGGGGGCAGGAGGAGAGGGGGATGGCAGAGGATGGACATGGGTTTGGGTAGCCTCCAGGAGTTGGTGATGGACAGGGAGGCCTGGCATGCTGCGATTCATGGGACTGCAAAGAGTTGGACACGACTGAGTGACTGAACTGAACAACAGTTCCTATTTTTGAGCTTGCTACTTGCCCAGCACTACCTAGGTCCTGTCCATGTGTCACCCCACTGATGCACTCCACTGCTGAATCCTGCCAGCCCAGCCTTCAAAACACCCCCTGATAGTTCCTATTCCTCACCCCACCCCATCATTTCTTACCCACCCCCAGCTAGTCATTGTTCCCACAGCCTCCTAACTGGTCTCCCTGCTTCTCCTTTTTCATTAGCAAGGACTATTCTCTACCCAGCATCCAGAATAATTCATTTAAACACTCAAGTCATCAAAATTTCACTCCTGTTCAAAACTCTCTGAGACTTTCTACTTCACTGGGAATTTAACAAGTTAGTCTTTAAGGGCCCACAAAAATTTATCTCTACAATTCAGCCATGACTACTTGTACAATTTAATTTCCTATTTACTCTCCAGCACCGTGGTTTCCTCAAAGTTCCTTAAATGTCTGAAACCTATTTCAGGGTTTTTGCTGCCATCCTCTCTGTCTGGAATACTATTCTCCCAGTCACCTGGCCTGCTCCATCACTTCCTTTTAACTCTACACTCAACTGTTTTCCCTTTTAAAGAGACCTCCCCTGACTACACTACATAAAATACTAACTACCAGAGAGTGACTGAATGAAATATACCTCCATCCCACAGAGCACTATGCAGCTGTAAAAAAAAAAAAAAAAAAATGAGGATGATTTCTATGAACTGATATGGAATGATTTTCCAAACATGTGGTTATGTGACAAAAACAACCTATAAGAGAGTACATTGAGTATTTTACCTATTGTTTGAAAGAGGGAGTTAAAAACAAACGTATGTATCTGCTTGTATCTACAAAAAGAAACAGGAAAGACAAAAACAAACAAATGATACCTTGTTGGGGGAGAGATAGGGATGGAATCGAATTTCTGAGCATTTTTTAAATGGCCATCCCTCAGTATCCACAGGGTATCGGTTCCAGGATCCCAGTGGATACCAAACTCTGAGGATGCTGAAATCCCTTACATAAAAACGGCATAGTAACCTACGCACATCTTCTCATATACTTTAAATCATCTCTAGATTACTTGTACTATCTAATACAATGTAAATGCTACTTAAATAATTGTAAATACAACATAGTTCCGTTCAGTCGCCCAGTTGTGTCTGACTCTTTGCAACCCCATGAACCATAGCTCGCCAGGCCTCCCTGTCCATCACCAACTCCCGGAACCCATCCAAACCCATGTCCATTGAGTCGGTGATGCCATCCAAATACAACATAAATGCTATTTAAATAACTGTCAGAATACAGCAAATTTACGTTTCACTTTTTGAGATTTTATGGAATTTTTTTCCTGAATATTTTTGATCTGTGGTTGGTTGAATCCAGAGAGGCAGAACCTGCAAATATGGAAGGCCAGCTGTGTTTGGTTTTTATTTGAACCATGTTAACAGCTTCCATATTTAAAAATTAAATTAAGGTGGGGGAAACCCTAAAATTGAATAGACAGAAACACATTGATGTAACTATGTATCCATGTGCTAACATAACCACACAGAAGAAAAATTAAGAATCCAGGTAACTTGAAAATACAGTGTTCTGTACATATTTAGTGGAATATATGGAAGAATAAAAGTTTTGAACTATATTTAGTAAAACTTGTGCTTGGGAGTAGTATTGGCACAGGAATTATGGAACTAGTTTGTGTTTAATGTAGATTAGGCAAATATACTAATGCTACTAAGAATAGAATTCTTAGGAGGAAATTCTTAGGGAGGAAACAGAAGAACTGAATTTTTGGATTACTTTGTGGTAACAAGATAAACGTATGACTTTGTGAAAGCTATTTCCTAGCTCTGAGAACTGACAGGGCCTAGAAGCTGTGACTTCAGGAGCCTTGAGCACACCTAGTCTTAGTCACGCTCAGTCGTGTCTTATTCTTCCTGACTCCATGGACTGTAGCTCATCAGGCTCCTCTAGTCCATGGGGTTTCCCAGGCAAGAATACTAGAGTGGGTTGCCATTTCCTTCTCCAGGGGGTCTTCCCAACCCAGGTTTCAAACCCGTGTCTCTTATGTCTCTTCATTAGCAGGCGGATGCTTTACCGCTGAGTCACCTGGGAAGCCCTTAGCACATCTAGTGCCCAGATCTTAAATTCTAAATACCATTCCCCACTAAAAGAAAAAGGGGATCTAATGAGTCCAAGGCTGAGGCAGGAAATGTACAAAATGAGTCCAGAACATCTTTCTATGCCAGCAAAGAAGGGAGTGCTCACAACTGAAGCTTGGAGGGGTTCCCAGTGACCAAATCCAGAATCACCAAGCATCAGAATGGATAATGACAGGAGTGCTATCTTAAATGATACCCATGAGTCCTTACTCGTACTAAAAAATAAAATAAAAAGGGAGGTGCAAAAGCTCTTTGTTACTTAAGACTGTCAATAAAGTATATAGAAAACAGGGATAGAAAATTGCCATCTGCAACAATTTAGTGATAATGGACTCGGAGAAGAATTGTCGCTGAGTGCTAAACAACTGGGTGAAAGATTGTTGGAGGATAGGATATTCACACAATCTCAGTGTTACCTAATGAATCACATATTACAGACATACCTCACTTTATTATGCTGCATTTTATTGCACTTTGTAGATACTGTGCTTTTTACACAAACTGAAGTTTTGTGGCAACTCTGCATTGTCAGGTAGTAGCAGCATTTTTTAGCAATAAAATATTTTTTTTAATTAAGGTATGTACAGTTTCTTAGACACAATGCTATGGCACACTTAGACTACACTATAATGTAAATGTCATTTTTAAATGCACTAGGAAATAAAAACTCATATGACTTGCTTTATTGCGATATTTGCTTTATTGAAGTGGTTAGGAACTGAGCCCACCTATCTCCTATATTTACTCACCTCTACAATAGAGAAATCTGATGGACCTCACCTTAACCAATCAATCAATATTAACATCTCCAATAATCAGCAAATGGACTGCATCTGTACCCTGATGAGATGGATACCTGTGCTCAGGAAAGTCCACATCAGAATTTAAGCATGCACTCCAACACTGAGGGACATTTATATAAAACAGCTCGTCCAGACCCTTTAAAAAGAGCAGTGTCATAAAGTTTANGCATCTGTACCCTGATGAGATGGATACCTGTGCTCAGGAAAGTCCACATCAGAATTTAAGCATGCACTCCAACACTGAGGGACATTTATATAAAACAGCTCGTCCAGACCCTTTAAAAAGAGCAGTGTCATAAAGTTTAAAAAAAGAAAAATGTTGGCAACAGTTTAGATTTTTAGATTCAAGGGGACTAAAAAAGGATGGGGCTTCCTTGGTAGCTCAGCTGGTAGAGAATCTGCCTGCAATGTAGGAGACCCTTGTTCGATTCCTAGGTCGGGAAGATCCCCTGCATGGCAATCCACTCCAGTATTCTTGCCTGCTGAGTCACCATGGACAGAAGAGCCTGGCGGGCTACAGTCCATGGGGTTGCAAAGAGTCGGACAGGACTAGGTGACTAAGTATAGCACAGCACAAACAGGCATGAGTACCAGACTTGATGTATGATCCAGGACTGGCTTCTGGACCCCATCTGAAAACAGTCTTTTATCAATGCTATACTTCCTGACTCTGAAAATGGTGCCAGGGCTTACTGGAGACATATTATTCTTACAAGACCTATGTTGAAATATTTAGGGTTAAGGTGTTGTAAGAGCTGCAATTCTCAAACGGTTTAGCAAGAAACAACAAGAAAAAGTAACTGGGTAGGTGTGGGTGTTTGTCTCTACAAAGAGAAAGAAGTAAACCAAATGTGATAAAATGTTAACAACTGGTGATTCAAGGAGAAAGGCATGCAAGTGTTCACTGTACTATTTTTGCAACTATTCTAAAGATTTTAAGTTTTCCAAAATTTAAGAAAATTAGTAAGAACTATTAACCACTTCCATTTCCCTTGCTCCGCACTACTAACCTCTGTATTAGTAAATGTTCACCACCACCCAACAACTGCACACTCACTTTCTTTCGTCACTGTCTCTCCTCCACTCTAATAATTGTAAGCTTCCCTGTGCTGACACAGAGCTGACAGTCAGTCAGTATGTGTTGAATGACTGATGCTCACAATCATTCTATGAAGCAGATGTTAGTATCCTTTCTCTCACGTGTGTGGTGCTCTCTCTTCAAAGGCAAAGATACAGAGTCACAGAGAAATGAGGTAACTTACAGAAGTTTTAACCGTGATAGGGCGGGGCCAGGGTCTGAGATCCAATACTGTTAATCAGTTAGGCAGCTTTCCCCACTGAGACCGGCTTGGTACCCAAAGGGCTCACCATCTGCAGAGCTATAGAGTTTTCCTTAGCGCAAGCCAATTCAGAGAAGGTAATATTCCTGCTTGCAGAACCAAATGACCTCTGAATAAATAAATGAGTTAGGTGGGAAAGACCACCATGAGGGGACTGTGTAGAGAGTCTTCCTAGAAAAGGTGTGGCTAGATGGGTAGACTATTTTCAGTGAAAAAGAGCATAGCAACAGGCGGTGGTGGCCAAAGGTGCCCTCCGAGACCAGGGAGAGACCCGCACATCTGAAGGAATTACCTCATCCATTTAACCTCAGTATGTGCTTCTTCCTCGTGCTGAAGCTCTGGCCTATGAAACCCTCACAGCCTTTGGGGCCTGTGATGGTACTTGTCCTGGCCCCCTCCGCCTCCAGTCCCTCTCAACTACAATCTTTTCTCTTTGTTGCTGCTAGATTATTCTAAGTGGATAGGTCTGCTCCTGTCAGGCCCAGAAACAAGTCTGCTTTGCCTGCAGGAGAGAATCCCAGCTCCCAAAGGGGACTTTCGGGGTTCCCCCATGGGGCCTCACGATCCCACGGGCACACCGACTCTCCAGTGATACCGATGGCTCCCTACTCCCAAAGTTCACCCTCTACATTCTCCTCCTCTTTCTTTCTTGATCTCCTCCTCCTGGCATCTTTTCCCACATCATGGCATGATACCACCTGTCCTCGGAGGCTAGCTTCACACACCCTCCCTTCCAGGAAGTTTTTGCTTCACAAAAGGTATTTGATTTCACCAAAGATGTGGCTCTCTTCCCTCTGCACACCCGCAGCACTTTATATTTACCTCTCTTACAACATTTCTTCTGTGCCTTACACTGTAGGTACTTTTGAGCACATGTCGACCCCCACCACGACCACCCCCACCCAGGCTGTATTCCATAGACGCATGCCTCCCACAGGCACTCAACACACTCTGACCGCAGAGTGGAGAGGAAAGGCTGATCAGGTGTGTGTGCTAAAGGGCCAGCAGGGGGATTTTCCCAGTACTAGTTAAGGGGGCTGTTACTATGCTCCAGGGGTTTGGCTACGACTTAACTAGGAACCTGTGTGGGAAGAGGTTGATAATGTGGGTGAGGAGGTAAAAAAAAAAAAATGGAGACAAAGATACCTATCTTATGGGGCTGTCATGACAACTTAACTGAAGAAGTGTGAAAAGGAGGAACACAGTCCTAGACACTCACACATTCGTCCTTTTCTGTTCAGAAGGGAGGGGAAAGCAGCACCAGCCACACTACTTAGAAACTCCGAATCGAGGCCCACTCCCTGTGCGAGGCGATTCTGAACCACCGCCATCAGCCAGGGCGCGGCCGCGGGACAGGGCGGCTGCACTTGGCTTTGGCCGCGGCGCGCCCATCCCGGCGCAGAAGCCAGCGCGCGCGCACACAGCGCGATCCCCTGCCGGTGGAGGCCCGCCCCGGACAAGCTCGCGGGCTGCGGAAGCAGTAAAAAAAAAAGATCTGCTCAAGTTCTGGACGATGGCGTCTCGGGAAGTAGTAACTTAGTCACTGGGGTCGCGCAGAAAAGGCACCCCTTCCAAGAAAACACGGGGTGGAAGACAAGCGGGGTTCGGGGATCGTGGGAGTTAAGAAGGATTCCCAAAGGGAGGAAAGAGCGCAGGGGTGGAGAGCGAGCCGGAGTCTGGTTTCTTTTTCCCAGACCTCAGAGCCTGAGGAGCAAGTTTCTTACTGACCACCCTATGGTGATTTGTGGGTGACACGGCCAGGTCCCGCGCACTTCGCCACCCGAACTTGCAGCCGCCTTGGGCCGCGCCCGTCCACCGGGCCCGGAGCCCGGGGGCCACTGACACCGCGCGCTACCGGTCCCTGTGGGCTCCCGGAGGAGACCTCCACTCACCCAATTTGAGGAACAGGCAGACCAGTCCAAGGGCCCCCAGGGCACACCCAGGGGCACTCCCTGCGGCCATGGCGGTCCGGGCAGTTTCTGCTAATGGGTCGCAGCCGCGCAACTCGGCCTGCCGGAGAGCCAGCCCCACTGCGCCGGGCCCGCCCCGCCCCGCCCCGCCCCGCCTCGCGCGCCCCGCCTCCCGCGCGGNCTCTTGCAACACCTACCATCTTACTTGGGTTTCTCTTACCTTGGGTGTGGGGTGTCTCTTCATGGCTGTTCCAGCAAAGCACAGCCGCTGCTCCTTACCTTTGTATGAGGGGTATCTCCTTACTGCCGCTGTTCCTGACCTTCAGCATGGGATAGCTCCTCTAGGCCCTCCTGCGCTTGTGCAGCCTCCAGCAGAATTCCTAATCCTGCAGAAATTATATATGGTCTATATTACATATGGTCTATGTAATATGGTTACATATTACATATGGTTACATATTACATATGGTCTACATTAAGGTGCACGTTTCCTGTTAGGCCTTCATTGCTTCTTGCTTAGTCCACTGGAGAAGTCCAACTGACCCTTGGCCTCAAATCTATTTGCGTCAGGCCCCCTGGAGTCATTGATTATACTCAAACCATGCATTAAAACTCATATTGAACTATGCATTTCTGTGCTTTACATCTTACTCTAGCTTCACATCTTCTAGAATATATAGTTTAAGTACTAGGATATAAACAGCCATACTGAGAACCCCTCCACATTATCTATATCTTCGAGTCCCCCTCCTATTTTTGCCACTTGCTCCTCTATGTCTCATGCTTCAAAAGCCTCAAATGAATCCTGGATATTTCAGGCAACATACTGCTGTCTTCTCTGCTTTTATTAAAGGTGCCTCACACTCCCACTATACTATGCATTCTCTCCACACTCTCCATTAGGTTTCTCACTTCACTCTGTATATTCAGTTCAAGCCTCATCTACTTCATGTAGCTCTTCATGTGTATGGTTTCTGACCAGGATAACCTACCCCTTCTGCTATTTTCATAATGTCCTGTACACTTATAATTGCTTACTGCAATTGGCATTTGTCTTAGAACTTTATATTTGTCATCTGTTTGCAGCTATGTGGAAGGCTCCTTGAGGCCAGCAATTCTGCCTTAATTACCCTATCTATTTTTTAAATATATGGGTAATTTATTTTTATTTTTATTGAAGTATAGATGGTTTACAATGGTTTCTAAGTGCACTGTTCAGTTACACATACATATTTTCTTCATGTTCTTTTCCATCATGGTTTATAATAGGCTGTTGAATATGGTCCCTATGCTATACAGTAGGACCTTATTAATTATCATTTTATATGCAGCAGTTTTTATATCCTAATCCTAAATTCTTAATTTATCCCTCTTCTATATCTTTTTCCCTTTGGTAACCATAAGTTTGCTTTCCATATCTGTGAGTCTGTTTATGTTTTGTAAGTAAGTTCATTTGTATCATATTTTAGATCCCATATATATGTGTGGATCTTACCACAAATACCATACATGCAGCATTTTCTTTCTCCCCCTGACTTTTAATTATCCTATTATTAATTACCACATTTTGCTTTCAAAGGATATTACTACAACAAGTGTCCTTAGTAACCTAACCTAACCTCTGACATGTGAAAAGAAATGTTCTTAAACATTCAGCATCACTGTTCATTTAAATGGACACATTTTTGTAACAGTAAAGTATATTCTGAAAATGTGGTTTCCTAAATATTGGAAATATTAACTGGCATATATAGTGCAAAGGAAGTTAAATATGAAAGACTCTTCTCCTCTCAGTGTGGGGCTTCATTTCTAAGAAAGCTGTTTTTTGAGCCTCTAAGGGTCAATCTGCAGGAAGTCATTTAAAACCAACACACACCTGAGTAGT
Source organism: Neotragus pygmaeus (assembly GCA_006410875.1). Classification (NCBI taxonomy): domain Eukaryota; kingdom Metazoa; phylum Chordata; class Mammalia; order Artiodactyla; family Bovidae; genus Neotragus; species Neotragus pygmaeus. Next base: position 1,149,936 of record SJYV01007170.1, read on the forward strand.
TTCCATGGAAGCAGAAATTAACCCCCAGCAACCTCATATCTGGTTCACATCTGGTAAAAACTCCACCAGAGATAGCAATTGAGGCAAATTATTCTAAAAGACAAGTGGAAGTAAGAGCAGTTAGCTTAGTAGTCATTTCCAATGTTACTATAAACACTCCTTTGTGATATATATTTTATATTATTTAAAGTAAATAATATTTAATTACTTATTTTCCCAGTTGCATTTCTTTCAAGTGGCTATATCATAATAAACATTGTTATTTTAGATTGAAAAATACTTTTTTAACAAAACTGTAGTCAATGTGTTTATCAAACTTCTTATTTCACTCTCATGGGAAGTCAGTTCAGTTACTCAGTCATGTCCAACTCTTTGTGACCCCATGACTACAGCACGGCAGACTTCCCTGTCCATCACCAGCTCCTGGAGCTTGATTAAACTTATGTCCATCGAGTTGGTGATGCCTTCCAACCATTTCATCCTTTGCCATTCCCTTCTGCTCCTGCCTTCAATCTTTCCAAGAATCAGGGTATTTTTCAATGAGTCAGTTCTTCACATCAGGTGGCCAAAGTATTGAAGCTTCAGCTTCAGTATCAATCCTTCCATAAATATTCCAGTGAATATTCAGGACTGATTTCCTTTAGGATTGACTGGTGTGACTTACCCGTTTACCTTTCATTCTCCCTAACACACACACACACACACACACACACACACACACACACACACACACACACGTTTGTGTATATATATACACATTTGTGTATATATATACATATTTTTGTGTGTGTATATATATACAAATACAATATAATATATATTGTATTTGTTCATAGTCTTAGGAAATATTTCAAAGATTTGGAAAAAGAATGTTCACTTGGACTGGTGAAAAATACTTCTTTATTGTTTCTGGTAGAGCTAGAGAGATTGAAGTCTTGAAAGGCAAAGGATTTGAGATTGTTCCCATTGTCATCTCATTCAAGTATTTTCAGCTTGGAAATAGTAAAGGCAATCACATTTTTCTCAGTGGAATTCTTTCCTTACTCTCTTCTGGAGCTTCACAATAATCAAACATTTTCGGAACTATACATCTGGAGAATTGAACTTCTGTAGAGCATGAGCCAAAACTTGCTTTCTTACATATCTTTTAGAATGACTCTGTCAAGGAATACAACTGAAGAATCAAGAACTTAAAAAGAAGTACTGTCCAATTATATCTATATTGTACTTGAGATAATATCAGATAAACTCAAAATGGAGAACATTCCATTAAAATAAAATGTTAGTACATTCTTTAAAAAATTAATGTTATAAATTACAAATAAGGGGGTAAGAATTGTTCTGCCTTAAATGAAACTTTAAAAAATAACATGAAAATTCATGTATCATGTTATTACAGATTGAATACTGCTTTAAGAAGTAAAAGAAAAACTCAAGTGGCTTTATGAGCTTAATTGAAATACAAATAGTAAATTAAACAAAGGCATTTGATAAAAGTTACTTAGGGTGCTCACACTGTGATTGTTTACAATATTACCCTCATTCTTAAATATATATATATATATGTATACATGTGTACATATATATATGTACACTTGTCTACACATGTATACATATATATATATTTAAGAATGAGAGTAATATATATACATGTATACATGTGTATACATGTATATATATGTATATAACCATGATATATTCAACCCTAAAAAAAACATTGTGTAAGTCATCCTCAAATGGTTCAGGAAAAAAAGTAAAGTAATATATGTGTATATAATATATAGTATGTATAATATATACAGACACAAAAATGTATGTACAATATATATTTACCTACATATGCATATATATAATACATACAATAATTTTCTTAAGCATTTGAGGGTATATGTGTTTACATTTGTAGAGAATGAGCACAAACGATAGAGCAAATAGTACTAAATGTCCTGGGCATCTGCTATTTGCTAGGCACTGTGNACCTACATATGCATATATATAATACATACAATAATTTTCTTAAGCATTTGAGGGTATATGTGTTTACATTTGTAGAGAATGAGCACAAACGATAGAGCAAATAGTACTAAATGTCCTGGGCATCTGCTATTTGCTAGGCACTGTGTTAAATGTACAGCTATAGCGATGAATAAAATAGAGTCTACAAGGTCTATGGCCACATGGAATTGATAGTTCAATGTAAGAAACAGATAGTTAAATAAACATATGAGTATAAAATTAGAAATTTTATCATATTTATGAGAGAAGACAAAGGCATAAGGACTATTAATCTAGCTGTGAGAAGGTATGAATGCTTCTCTGAGAAATAAGGCATTAAATCAGAAATTTCAAGGTGAAATTCCTAGTCTAAATCTCTACAATGGGAAAGGATTTCCGGATCTGAGGAACTGAATAAACGCTGATATGATAGAAGTGGGGTGAGTGAAGCAGATATGGCAACGGATGAAGATAGCAGTATCGGAGTCCTGTAGGAAAGTTCAATTATATCTTTTTAAAGTACCTAGAACAATTTAAGCAGAAGGCTAATCTATCGATAATTTCATAATAGCCTACTAGTAAAGGAAGGTTACATTTGGGAGGATGGAAATGTGAAAAAGGACAGGATATTAATAGAAAGACTTTGCTAATGAAGATGAGTAGCAATAGGAGGCTAAAAATATTTTAAATTTAAAGTGACTTTGCCAAGGTGATGAATTAATGTGGAAGTACAGAAATAAGTCAATGTCAAGAATAAATCCCAACAATCTGTCTTGATAATAAAGTGTGTACTTTAATACAGATATTTCCTTGACACTAGAGAAAAGGTGACCAGATATCACATGCATGAAACATATTTAACTCAGCAATATTCTATGGAAGTTATAACTGAAGTGAATCTATAAAAACTGGCAAGGATACTCAAAATATATTTGGTATAAATCTATGCATAATGTATTTATGCATATGAACTGAAAAAAGAAATAGAAGGCAAATAATTATCCATTTTTGCCATAGTTTCATCTTGAGTTATATTCAGAAAATTTCTGTGAATATTTTGGATGACCCTTTAGTGGAATTTCTAGGCACTTTCTTGTCCATGTTAAGATTTGGAAGTATACTTTCACTCATTTTAAGTAGCTTTCATCTGACTTTCATTTTCGTACTAATAACTTCATTCTACCAATAAAATTTTATTGTCAAGCCATCTTAGTTTTATTTTTTATCTTTGAAAAATACTGTCATGTAATGAAGAGTTTTACCTGTGTAGATCAGTATATCCCTCAAATGTATCTCCTAAAGTGAAGTAAAATTTTGGAGAAGTTATTTTTCTTGTGATTATACAAATGGGTCAATTCCATACCAAGTATTAAGAAATGTTTGCATCATACTGGCAGCATTAACTTGTTTTGTGACAACTGAATAGAATGGAACTTGAAGTCTTTAAGTGGAGGGAAATTTGCCTTCAGAGCAGGCACAGTGTCCCACATGAGAGTTCAGTTCATTTCAGTTCAGTCATTCAGTTGTGTCCGACTCTTTGTGACCCCATGAATTGCAGCACCACAGGGCTCCCTGTCCATCACCAAATCCCAGAGTTCACCCAAACTCATGTCCATTGAGTCAGTGATGCTATCCAACCATCTCATTCTCTGTCGTCCCCTTTTCCTCCTACCCCCAATCCCTCCCAGCATCAGAGTCTTTTCCAATGAGTCAATTCTTCTCTTGAGGTGGCCAAAGTATTGGAGTTTCAGCTTTAGCATCAGTCCTTCCAAAGAACACCTAGGACTGATTTCATTTAGAATGGACTGGTTGGATCTCTTTGCAGTCCAAGGGACTCTCAGGAATCTTCTTCAATACCACAATTCAAAAACATCAATTCTGCAGCACTCAGCTTTCTTCACAGTCCAACTCTCACATCCATACATGACCACTGGTAAAACCATAGCTTTGACTAGACAGAACTTTGTTGGCAAAGTAATATCTCTGCTTTTGTATATGTTATCTAGGTTGGTCATAACTTTTCTTCCAAGGACTAAGCATCTTTTAATTTCATGACTGCAATTACCATCTACAATTATTGTGGAAACCCCCCCCCCCAAATAAAGTCCGACACTGTTTCCATTGATTCCCCCTCTATTTTCCATGAAGTGATGGGACCGGATGCTATGATCTTTGTTTTCTGAATGTTGAGCTTTAAGCGAACTTCTTCACTCTCCTCTTAACACTTTCATCAAGAGGCTTTTTAGTTCATCTTCATTTTCTGCCTTAATGGTCTTGTCATCTGCATATCTGGGGTTATTCATATTTCTCCCGGAAATCTTGATTCCAGTCTGTGTTTCTTCTAGCCCAGCGTTTCTCATCATGTACTCTGCACATAAGTTAAACAAGCAGGGTGACAATATACAGCCTTAAT
>SJYV01007170.1:1157168-1188828 GCA_006410875.1 Neotragus pygmaeus
GGCCTCATGTAGACGGTGCAAGTCTCTTGTCTTGAGACTTTATTGATTTTCTGTATAAACCAAGGAACATCAGCCTCTTTTCTTCTTTCCTTATTTTCTTATCTACAAGATTCTTATCTTTCTCTATATATATATAACAATCGCAATCGCCGATGCCGTTCCTCCTTCGGGTTTCCCTGGATCCTGCGGGGGCTGGACCCCGGCATCGCACACAGTCAGACACGACTGAAATGACTTAGCAGTAGAGCATTCTTTTGCATTGCCTTTCTTTGGGATTGAAATGAAAACAGACCTTTTCCAGTCCTGTGTCCACTGCTCAGTTTTCCAAATTTGCTGCATATTGAGTGCAGCACTTTCACGGCATCATCTTCCAGGATTTGAAATAGCTCAACTGGAATTCCATCACCTCCCTTAGCTTTGTTTGTAGTGATGTTTTCTAAGGCCCATTTGGCTTCACATTCCAGGATGTCTGGCTCTAGGTGAGTGATCACACCATCGTGATTATCTTGGTTGTGAAGATATTTTTGTACAGTTCTTCTATGTATTCTTGCCAACTATTCATAATATCTTCTGCTTCTGTTTGGTCTATGCCATTTCTGTGCTTTACTGAGCCCATCTCTACATGAAATATTCCCTTGGTATCTAATCTTCTTGAAGAGATCTCTAGTCTTTCCCATTCTGTTTTTTCCCTCTATTTCTTAGCATTGATCACTGAGAAAGGTTTTCTTATCTCTCCTTGCTATTCTTTGAAACTCTGCATTCAAATGCTTATATCTTCCTTTTTCTCCTTTGCTTTTCACTTCTTTCCTTTTCACAGCTATTTGTAAGGCCTCCCCAGACAGCCATTTTGCTTTTTAGCATTTCTTTTCCATGGGTATGGTCTTCATCCCTGTCTCCTGTATAATGTCAGGAACCTCCATCCATAGTTCATCAGGCACTCTATCAGATTTAGGTCTTTAAATTTATTTCTCACTTCCACTGTATAATCAAAAAGGATTTAAGTCATACTTGAATGGTCTAGTGGTCTCCCCTACTTTCTTCAATTTCACTCTGAATTTGGCAATAAGGAGTTCATGATCTGAGCCACAGTCAGCTCCCGGTCTTGTTTTTGCTGACTGTACAGAGCTTCTCCATCTTTGGCTGCATAGAATATAATCAATCTGATACTGGTGTTGACCATCTGGTGATTTCCATGTGTAGAGTCTTCTCTTGTGTTGTTGGAAGAAGGTGTTTTCTATGACCAATGCATTTTCTTGGCAAAATTCTATTATTCTTTGCCCTGCTTCATTCCATAGTCCAAAGCCAAGTCTGCCTGTTACCCCTGATTTTTCTTGACTTCCTACTTATGCATTCCAGTCCCCTATAATGATAAGGACATCTTTTTTGTATGTTAGTTCTATAACGTCTTGTAGGTCTTCATAGAACTCTTCAAATTCCATTTCTTCAGTGTTACTGGTTGGGGCATAGACTTCGATAACTGATATTGAATGGTTTGCCTTGGAAGTGAAGAGAGATCATTCTATCATTTTTGAGATTCCATCCAAGTACTGCATTTCAGACTCTTTTGTTTACCATGATGGCTACTCCATTTCTTCTAAGGGATTCCTGCCTGCAGTAGTGGATATAATGGTCATCTGAGTTCAATTCACCCATTCCAGTCCATTTCAGTTTGCTGATTCCTAGAATGTCGATGTTAACACTTGTCATCTGCTGTTTGACTACTTCCAATTTGCCTTGATTCATGGACCTGACATTCCAGGTTCCTATGCAATATTGCTCTTTACAACATCGGATCTTGCTTCTATCACCAGTCACATGCACAACTGGGTATTATTTTTGCTTTGGCTCCATCCCTTCATTCTTTCTGGAGTTATTTCTCCACTGATCTCCAGTAGCATATTGGGCACCTACTGACTTTGGGAGTTCCTCCCTCAGTATCCTATAATTTTGCCTTTTCATACTGTTCATGAGGTTCTCAAGGCAAGAATACTGAAGTGGTTTGCCATTCCCTTCTCCAGTGGACCGCATTCTGTCACACCTCTCCATCATGACCTCCCCATCTTGGGTGGCCCCATATGGCATGACTTAGTTTCATTGAGTTAGATGAGGCTGTGGTCTGTGTGAATAGATTGACTAGTTTTCTGTGATTATGGTCTGTGTGTCTGCCCACTGATTCCTCGTGCAATACCTACCATCTTACTTGGGTTTCTCTTACCTTGGACTTGGAGTATCTCTTCACAGCTGCTCCCGCAAAGCACAGCTGCTGCTTCTTACCTTGGACGAGGGGTATTTCCTCACAGCTGCCCCTCCTGACCTTGAACATGAAGGAGCTCCTCTCAGCCCTCCTGCGCCAGCTGCAACGGACCCAGAAAATGCCTTGATTGATAAAATAGGCATGGTCGGTCCTGCCCTCTGACTTGAAAGAATTCAAATTTTCATGCTTTCTGGAAGCCAGAATTTGGGTATGTGACCTACAATCTGAATGAGACTTATATTTTAAAAGTTTATGACATGAGAGAACAAGTTCTACAGTAACAAGTTTTGCTAGAGGAGATGATGGCAAAGGTGTCTGCAGTTGTTAAGAGGCTTAATATGACAGAAAAAATGGTGGTTATAAGGGTAAGTATATTAGTGGTGGTCTTGGTTTCAACTTGAAGGTTCANTGGATGTGAGAGTTGGACTATAAAGAAAGCTGAGCACTGAAGAATTGACGCTTTTGAACTGTGGTGTTGACGAAGACTCTTGAGAGTCCCTTGGACAGCAAGAAGTTCCAACCAGTCCATTCTAAAGGAAATAGTTCTGAATATTTATTGGAAGGAATGATGCTGATGCTGAAAATCCAATACTTTTGCCACCTGATAGGAAGAACTGACTCACTGGAAAAGACCCTGATGCTGGGAAGGATTGAAGGTGGGAGGAAAAGAGGATGACAGAGGATGAGATGGCTGGATGACATCATGGCATCACTCATGGACATGATTTTGAGCAAGCTTCAGGAGTTGGTGATGGACAGAGAAGCCTGGCGTGGTGCAGTCCATAGGATGGCAAAGAGTCAGACACAACTAAGCAACTGAACTGAACTGAACTGAATTTACCTTGATTCACAAACCTAACATTCCAGGTTCCTATACAATATTGTTCTTTATAGCATCGGACTTTACTTCCATCACCAGTCACATCCACAACTGGGCATTGTTTTTGCTTTGGCTCAGCCTCTTCATTCTTTCTGGAGCTATTTCTCCAGTCTTCTCCAGTACCGTATTGGGCACTGAATGACCTGGGGAGTTCATCTTTCAGTGTCATATCTTTTTGTCTTTTCATACTGTTCATGGGGTTCTCAAGCCAAGAATACTGAAGTGGTTTGCCATTCCTTTCTCCAATGGACCATGTTTTTTTAGAACTCTCCACCATGACCTCTCCATCTTGAGTGTTCCACATGGCATGGCTCATAGTTTCACTGAGTTAGTCAGGGCTGTGATCCATGTAATTAGTTTGGTTAGTTTTCTGTGATTGTGATTTTCATTTTGTCTGCCCTCTGGTGGATAAGAGGCTCGTGGAAGCTTCTTGATGGGAGGGATTGGCTGTAGGTCAACCTGGGTCTTGGTCTGATGGGCAGGGCCTTGCTCAGTAAACGTTTAATGCAATTTTCTATTGATGGGTGGGGCTATATTCCCTCCCTGTAGTTTGGTCTCATTACCCCCAGGTAGGGGTAATGGTGACCTCCTTCAAAAGGATTTATGCCAGCAGCTCCCAGGTCTATTGTATTCAGTGCCCCTGGCCCTGCAGCAGGCCACTGTTGACCCATGCTTCCACCGGACTCTCCTGGAAACTTACAGGCAAGTCTGGCTGATAGTCTTCAAGATACTGATTAGAAAAAAAAAAAAAAGAGCTAACATAAGTCATTCTGGGAAACGGTGTTTTGACTAGAAAGTGTAAGGCTAAAGACAATAGGAGCAAGACGTAAACTTTGTATTTAATTAGTTGGTAAATTGTTCTTCACAGGGGTGAGGGTTAACAATTTGGAAACTGCTTTATATGCATACTGGAGTTGAACAACTAAGTAAGTAGATGGTGGATGGTACAAGCCAAGTTTCTCACTGTCAGTGAGAAGATACAGAAAAGCAAGGGGAGTGGGGGAGGGAAGGGAAAGGTTAGAATGACCCCAATGGTATTGAATCAGAGTCCAAGACATCAGTAAGAACAAACCCATATTGAGCTTAAAAAAAAAAAAAAAANTAAATCAGTAATAATAATGTGCCAATTCTGAGGAATAGTAATCAGTGATGGGATCTCCGGTTGTAATGTATCCACAGGTTTCATAGATGCATTAACCTTTTTTAAGGTCTGTTAAGAGATGCCATTTGTTAGATTTCTTTTTTATACCAAAATACAGTTCCAAGGAGAGCAAGATTCCTCAATATGTTTTAATTCTAACTGTGTGTCTATAAGTCTTTAGTAGCCTGTAATTTTTCTTTCGTAAGAGGCCATTGCTTTGCCCAAATAGGCTTGTCATTCTTCCAAGTTATTTTAATAATTGCTTTGTTTGTTAAAAGAGCAGTGGCCCTTAGGAAAAATGTGGAATGTATATCTGAGTTTGCCATAGCATAAGTCCCTTCCTATTAGATTAAGGGATGGATCTATCACATAAGGTCTTAATGTTGCAGGCTGGCCTTTTGGTCCTTCATACGGGTAGATTTGAACATTTTGATAAATTTCTTGTACTTTGGCTTGAGAAATTCCTGCAATTTGGCAAGAGATTTTTTGTATAGGCCAGGATTTAGGCCATAAGTGTTTGGAAATAATAGTAATATCAGATCCAGTGTTGTGGAAACCAGAAAATCTTTTACCATTAATTTTGATATTTATTTTTAGTTGGGCATATTCAGATACCAATGATGTCCATAAGGATTGTTTTTGATCTGTACTGTTGAATCTGCCTGTCCGTGTATCATTAGAGGAGTTAATAGAAGTGTAAGTCAAAAATAATTGAGCAATTTTGTCCCACTTTTTGAATTGCCACAGAACCTGAGATNGGGCATATTCAGATACCAATGATGTCCATAAGGATTGTTTTTGATCTGTACTGTTGAATCTGCCTGTCCGTGTATCATTAGAGGAGTTAATAGAAGTGTAAGTCAAAAATAATTGAGCAATTTTGTCCCACTTTTTGAATTGCCACAGAACCTGAGATGACATCACAATTTGAATCTGTCCTTTATAATCTGAATCAATTATTCCCGGGTGAACATTAATTCCTTTAGAAGTCAAACTAGATCAGCCAAGTAAAAGACCGAAGGTTTGTGGAAGCAGAGGTCCAAAAAGTCCGGTAAGTACTCTCGAAGGGACTGCTTGAGGGTAAAGGAAAAAATCATTTAGGGCTGGTATATTGATGGCAGCATTGTTGGATGTTGAGGGTTTGAGGGAAAAGATAGAATTTGCCCCTTGTTTTTGTTGTAGGGGACCTGGGGAGTCCCCTGTTTGGAGTTTCCTGGAATAGGTTTTCCTTCAATATCAAATTTAGATTTACAATCTTTGCCCCAGTGCATTCCTCTACGGCAGCGAGGGCAACTTCTTGGACGTTTTTTATTAGCCTTCTTAGGGCAGTCCCTTTTTAAATGGTTTTTATCTCCACATGTAAAGCATCCTTCATTTCCCTTTTNAAACAACACAAATTTGTTATTTTACAGTTCTATAGGTAAGAAATTAACATGTGTCATTTTATTTAATAACATTCCATCAACTGAGAATCTCACAGGGTGCAATAACGTGTACTCGACTGTACAACCAATGTACTTTGTTCTTAATTTAGAATAAATCCAAGTGGGAGGCAGAAGAGCAATCTCTATATCACCACCACCACCAACCCCTTCCACAAAGGAAAGATCATATGTTAATCCCTGGAACCTGTGAATGTGTTGTTATATGGCAAAAGACATTTTGCAGGTGTGATTTAGATTATGAATTTTAAGATAAGGAGATTATCTTGGATTATCTGGAAAAAATCCCCTCTGGTCACATGAATTTTTAAAAGAGGAAAACTTTCTTCAGATGAAAGCAAAGATGATGTGCAGCAGAAGATGAAGAAGGGTTTGTCTTGGCTTTCCTGTCTCTAAGATGAGAAATCATGCCCAAGTATCACAGAGAAACTTATAGAATCTCAAGGCAGCATTCAGCTGATATGCAAGCAAATAGGACTTCAGCTCTACAACCACAGGGGACTGGGTTTGGCTAAGGACCTGAATGACACTGGGTCAGATTTTCCCCTGTCCCTCCTAGTGGAAGCCCAGCTGATACCTTGCTTCTAGTTTTGTGAACCCAAAGCAGAGAAACTAGTAGAGCAGATAGGTCTGTGAAATGTTAAGTGAATATAATTGAGGCTTTTACGTTTTTGGCAAATTTTTAATGCAGCAACAGAAAACTAAAGCCATGCAACTTGAATAAGAGCAAGATATATGCTGTAAAATTTACTTTAAAAAAGAAACAGCACTGTTTATTTCTGATTAGAAAAGAATGCATGTTCAATTCCTGGATAGAATAACATTGAAAAATGTAAAGAAAGAATATTAAAATTACACACAATCCCACCAACCAGAGACATTTTCTTGCACTTCTTTCATTATTTATTCACACACACATTTTTTCTGTAGAAGCATGATCTTTCCATATACACTTCAATATAGCCTTTAAAGAAATTGCATCCTATCATAAACTTCCCCACCCATCATGCTACTAAAAATATTTCAAAAGGCTTTGGGTTTTTTTGGGGTGCATCATATTTTTCCATACTATAAAATGGAAAGACCTTTATTTTGTCTCATTTATTAAAACGCGAAGTTTCATGTGTACATGATAAAATGCACAGATCTTGAGTAATTACCTTGATCCCATATGCGTATACCTATGTATAACTCACACATCATGCATATATGTGTATGCATATAATTCACACATCAGTGCTATATAAATGTTGTCCTTAATTCAGGAAGTTTCTTCTGTGTTCCTTCCTGATCAATTCTCAGAATTCAAGAAATAACCTGTTATGACTACACCATAAATTATTTTTCATAACTTACAGTTTCATACATTTATCTATACGCAGGGCTGTGTGCATCTGCCCATTTCGCTCAGATCGATGCTTCTCAAATTTGTTCATCATTACTGTGTGTTCAATAATTTGATCTTATTTGCTGTTGAACAATGTTCCATTGTATGGATATACTACAAATTCATTATTCATTCACAAGTTCAAGGGCATTTGAATACTTTGGCCCTGGTATGGATAAAGCTGCCATTGATATTTTTGTGTAAGGCTTTTTTGTAGACATTTGTTTTCATTTTTCTAGTTATCAACTTCTTTGTCATAGGGTTGATATATAATTAAATTTCAAGAAACTTGCAATCAGTTTTCCAAAGTGNAGGGCATTTGAATACTTTGGCCCTGGTATGGATAAAGCTGCCATTGATATTTTTGTGTAAGGCTTTTTTGTAGACATTTGTTTTCATTTTTCTAGTTATCAACTTCTTTGTCATAGGGTTGATATATAATTAAATTTCAAGAAACTTGCAATCAGTTTTCCAAAGTGGTTGTGTCATTTTATACTCCCAGAAGAAATGTGTAAAATTTCCACATACTCTATGTTTTCTGAAAGACTTGTTAGGCTAATTTTTTAATAGGCCAATCAAGGAGATGTAAGAAGTATATCAGAGTAATTTTAATGTATATTTCCTTGATGAATAATGATGTTGAATACCTTTTCATGACTTTATGAGCTGTATATCTTAGTTGGCAATGTGTCTGTTCAAGTATTCTGACCATTTATACCTGTTTCATTTTGTTTGATTTGAAGTATAGTTTATAAGACATCTTTTGTTATTTTGATGTACAACATAATGATTTACATAGATTATAAAATGGCAAGCTCTATAAGTTTAGTAACTGTTTGTTACCATAGAAATTATTATAGTATGATTCACTGTATTCCTTATGCTGTATATTATATACCTGTGAGTTATTTTGTAACAGGAAGTTTGTACTTCTTAGTTCCTTTCACCTATTTTGCCCAAACCCCCACACTTTTTCCTTTCTGGCAACCAACAACCCAAACAAAAGTTTCCCTGACAATAAGCAATATCAAGTCATTTACCCCTTCCCCATATCCTCTTGTTCTTCAAACCTATGTAGCATCATCATGAATTGATCTCTGAGTTTATTCTTTCCCTTATATTTANACCGAGGATAAGATGGCTGGATGGCATCACTGACTGAATGGATGTGAGTCTGAGTGAACTCTGGGAACTGGTGATGGACAGGGAGGCCTGGAGTGCTGCGATTCATGGGATCGCAAAGAGTCGGACACGACTGAGTGACTGAACTGAACTAAACTAGACTGACCCACTCCAGTACTCCTGGCTGGAGAATTCCATGGGCAGAGGAGCCTGGCGGGCCCATGGGGTCACAAAGAGTAAGACACTACTGAGTGACTTTCACTCACTCCATCACTTAACAAAATAACTTGGGTGCCTCAGTTTAACCTGTGCTTTGCTCTCTTCTTCTGTAAATAGGTACAACTTCCTTGCAAATTAAATGAGTGAATACAAATAAGTACTTAGAACAGTGTCTGGTACATAGTAATTACTCAAAAATGATGCAATATTATTAAGAGAATGAAACTAAGCTAACTGCAACAGTTCCTGCATCTAATCACCAATAAATCACCAGAATCTACAAGAACAATACATTTATCTTTACTCTGTTTTTGTAAATTCTGTACTTGCATCAACAGTATGATAAGAATACCCTCAACTCTGTAGTCTCCAGAGTTGTCATGTTAAAAGCATTCAGAGACTAAATAACTTACTCTGGTTCCAGGCTAGTCTCAACACACACACATACACCCATACACGCTTGTGTCCATAGAAGAACACTAAAGAATTAAAAGACCAAATGGGAGGGGGTACTGGGGGAGAATAGATAACTATATATGTACGGTTGAGTCCCTTCAGTGTTCACCTGAAACTATCGTAACAGTGTTAATCAGCTATACTTCAACGCAAAATGGTTTTGGTGTTAATTTTTAAAAACTTACATCACATAAGCAAAGAGGCAGAGTTGGCAGATACCAGAATAGCTCCTGTTTTATTACCTGTAATTCCCAAATCAAACTGCTGGCAGAATAACACTCCATATAGATGAATCCCTTTCCCTAATTGTATCAGCTTAGGTAACATCTGTTAAAACTGAAGGAGGAGTGTTAAAATGTGTCCTTCAGTTGTGGCTTCTGCATGTGGTCTAAGGCGCACTGGCTGCCTCCCATGCAGAGGATGATGAGTCATCTCACTGGAACACAGAACAGAGCTTTGAACATATCAAGTACTCAAACTGAGACAAATAATTAAATTACTCCTTGATTATGTTTGTGTAAAACAAGGGTAATGATTATGACCCCAAATCTTCAATTAAAGATCTTACATCTTGTTTACCATATGAAAGCACTTTTCTAAATGATGTAGATATATCAGCCCACTTAGTCTTCCTAACAACCTTATGACAGTTACTACTTATTATCCCCATTTTACAAACAGACGTATAGCAAGATAGAAACGCCGCATGTGCTGCCCAAGCTCACACAACAACCTAGTGTCAAAACCAGGGCCCCCAAAACAGGTCATCCAGCCTGAGTTAACATTCTTAACCACTTAAAAACACTGCCACCCTAGGCAATCAGCATAGAGAGAGAAAGACAGACATCCAAAACTCTAGGACAACTCGCCCTCTAGTAAAGAAAGCATTTCTGTTGAGAATAACAGAAATTTATTTGATAAAGGACAAATAAATAACAAATAAGTAACACACCCACCTGTCACTCTGTGTGTTATATGCATAAATTCTAAGGAGAAAAATAAAGCAAGGCCCTCTACCTCATACTAAGTACAAAAGTAAACTTCAGGTAAGTAAAATGTGAAACGTGAAAACATAAAGTGGTAAGTACAATTTGATATAGCATGAGGTTTGAGAAGACTGTGTTTGGAGGTGGACAGTCTCAATTTATATCTTGGCATAACCACCAGAGTAGTATTCCAGAAACACACACACACACTACATATATTATATATGGAGAAGGCAAGGGCACCCCACTCCAGTACCCTTGCCTGGAAAATCCCACGGATGCAGGAGCCTGGTGGGCTACAGTCCATGGGGTCACTGAGTCGGATACGACTGAGTGAGTTCATTTTCACTTTTCACTTTCATGTATTGGAGAAGAAAATGGCAACCCACTCCAGTGGGGTCGCACAGAGTCGGACATGACTGAAGCGACTTAGCAGCAGCAGCAGCATATCATACATATATATATAATATTAGTATATATTATATATATGATTTATTATATTTACATTTATTATATACATGATTTACTATATAATTGAATACATCATATAATATATAATACATATTACATGTAATTTGTACTAAATATAATGTATACAGAGCATATACATGGTATGTGTGGTCAGTTGCTCAGTCGTGTCCAACTCTCCGACCCCATGGACTGTAGCCTATCAGGCTCCTCTGTCCATGGGGATCCTCCAGGCAGAATACTGGAGTGGGTTGCCATTTCCTCTTCCAGGATCTTCTTGACCCAGGGATCGAACCAGGGTCTCCTGCACTGGCACGTGTATCCTTTACCACTGTGCCACCAACAGATTTTAATTATGAAGAACCAGTAAATAAAATATCAGAATGTGAACAATTCTTGACAGACCCATGACATACACAAAAACACTAGAAAAAGTTATCTCACTGTGTTCCAAAATGCTTTTACTCTGGGCCATAAAATGTTATATGCCATCCATACATAATCCATTGTTGCTGCTGCTGCTAAGTCGCTTCAGTTGTGTCCGACTCTGTGCGACCCCATAGACGGCCTCCCACCAGGCTCCCCCATCCCTGGGATTCTCCAGGCAAGAACACTGGAGTGGGTTGCCATTTCCCTCTCCAACTCGTGAAACTGAAAAGTGAAAGTAAAGTCAGCCAGTTGAGTCTGACTCTTAGTGACCCCATGGACTGCAGCCTACCAGGCTCCTCCGTCCATGGGATTGTTATCTACATTCAAATATACCACTATCTCCCTTTTAAACAAAGTTCCATCAAGACAAAAGGGGAAGACCATAAACCAAATCATAGATTTAATTCAGTTTCATTTACAAGGTACCCAGCTATGAATCAACTGGAAAATTAAATTAATGGCTATGCTAGTCTCCCCAAATGTTCTTAGTTATCTGTCAAACAAAAAAGAACTGTAAGTAAAATTTAATGCTGAAAACATAAACACTGTGTGTATACAATTGCTTTCATGGTAGAAAACTGTCTGCAAGGCTTAAACACAAATGAAATACCAAAGAGGCCTCAATAAGCTAAAGTCATACAAAGGATACAACCTTTTTAAACACTGAAAAATAAACACACACTCATATATGTGTGTGTGTATGCTTGGCTGCTCAGTTG
Organism: Neotragus pygmaeus; assembly: GCA_006410875.1. Lineage (NCBI taxonomy): Eukaryota > Metazoa > Chordata > Mammalia > Artiodactyla > Bovidae > Neotragus > Neotragus pygmaeus. The sequence goes on from SJYV01007170.1 coordinate 1,168,672, forward strand.
TGTCCAACTCTGCAATCCCATGGACTGTAGCCCACCAGGCTCCTCTGTCTACGGGATGTCCAAGGCAAGAATACTGGAGTGGGTCTCCATTTCCTTCTCCCGAGGATCTTCCTGACTCAAGAGATCGAATCTGCATCTCCTGTATTGGCAGGAGGATTCTTTACCACTGTGTCACCTGTGAAGCCCAAAGTCCACTCGTGTACAAACATAAGTAAATTAAAGCTTCCTTGAAGCAACAAACCCTGCTGGGCCATTACCTCTGGATGTGGATACTTTAGTCCTCATCCTTATGCNTGTGTGTGTGTATGCTTGGCTGCTCAGTTGTGTCCAACTCTGCAATCCCATGGACTGTAGCCCACCAGGCTCCTCTGTCTACGGGATGTCCAAGGCAAGAATACTGGAGTGGGTCTCCATTTCCTTCTCCCGAGGATCTTCCTGACTCAAGAGATCGAATCTGCATCTCCTGTATTGGCAGGAGGATTCTTTACCACTGTGTCACCTGTGAAGCCCAAAGTCCACTCGTGTACAAACATAAGTAAATTAAAGCTTCCTTGAAGCAACAAACCCTGCTGGGCCATTACCTCTGGATGTGGATACTTTAGTCCTCATCCTTATGCGTGGACTCCTCCACCTAGATTCTAGGTCTACTCAACAAGTATTATACACAGAGAGAAAAGGCCTCCAGAAAGAAGGAACCTGGGACAAGTATGGAGCTCTGTATCCTTCATGGCAACCTCTCAGATATTTTAAAAGGCTACACAGACACAGAAGAAGATCAACTATACCCAAAGATACTCCGACCTTCTGGAAAACGAGCAGTTTGTGGTATTGTAACCCCTAACTGAAACTTTTTTAGGTAAAAATAAATCTGGGTAGGGCATCCTTGAGAAGTGAGTCACTAGGAAGCTCAGAGTATTAAGAAGCATTGCTGAAAAGATTAGCCTTAACACCCAAACCTTCTGCATGAAGACTTCAAGTCCAAAAGATCCTGGGTGTTTTGTCTCTACCTTCCTTCTGATAAAAAGGGAAGGGCAAGAAAAGGTGTAACTTACTAAATTCCAAACGTCTTCAGCTTTTGGCTGAAGCAACATTGCCAATTTACCAGAACTGCAGGAGAAGATATCTAGATAGGAAAATCCACAAAAGTTTTTTTCATGGTTCAACACCACAAACACTGTAAACATTCAAGTAACCTTTAGATGCAATGAAATGGCCCGTTTTTATTGTTGCTTTTAAATCAGTTTTCACCTTCCTTAACCTCCCAGATACTTCCATAGCATCCAGAAACCTTTCCTAACCTCGTGACTATTAAAAAAAGACATTAGACACACATACAAAGACAATTCTACAAATTGAGTGAAAAGTACAAAACAGTATATAGTGTATGACTTCATAAAGTATGGGAATAAGCTAAACTGATCTCTGCTATTAGAAGTCAAGTTGAATGACATCACTGACTCTATGGACATGAATTTGTACAAACTGTGGGAGATAGTGGAAGGACAGGGAAGCCTGGTGTGCTGCAGTCCATGGGGTCACAAAAAGTCGGACACGACTCAGTGAGTGGACAACATATAGTTGCCACTGAAGGGATGGTTAAAATTGAAGAGGGTGTCCCTGGGATGCTGGNAGAAAATGGCTTAGCAGTCCCCCATAAAGCTCTGATTTTTCTTCGAGCCAGCTAGAATCAAGTGACACCCTCCCCTGAAAACTTATAAAACTTACTTGTGTCCAGAACACGGATGCCGATGGGGGCCGACTCCTCCTCGGTCAGCCGGTACCATTCCTTCTGAGGGCTGGGCAGCCACTCCTCCACGCGGCAGGAGTAATTACCCGTGTCCTGGGGGCTGGCCTGCAGCACAGTGAGCCGGTAGAGGAGCGGAGAGAGCATCTGAAAGCGAAGCCTGCCCTCCCAGGGGCTGCCCTCTGGGCCAAAGACGGCATCTGCGCCCACGCTCAGCAGGGCTGTCCGCTCTGTGGGGTCCTCTTCCTCCTCTTCATCCTCCTCCACTTCCTCTTCCTCCTCCTCCTCCCCATCTTCTGGGCCAGGACTACCCTTTTTTCCTCCAGCCTTAGTCCTCAGGGAGTACCAGGCCACGGCAAAGCGGGAGTCCTGGCTGGAGCGAGACACGATGCTACAGTCCAGCTGGAAAGCTGCCTTCTCGAACACCGTGGCATTGGGCACCACTGTGTCCACCTGCAGGGCAGCATCTGGGGGAGACGAGGCTGTTTTAGTTTCTGCTCAAAACAACTAAATGTCCACCATTAAATATGTTTTAGGAATACAGTAACATGAGTTCCATGCATCTATTGAAAGGAATGAGGGGGCATTGTGTACAGAGAGGAGGAAGGAAATTCAAGAAAAATTGTTAGAGTACAGCACACTGTGTACTCCGCATGTCACTCTGCAGAAGAAAATGTGTGTGTGTTCGCTCAGATGCTCAGTTATGTCTGACTCTTTGTGACCCCACGGACTGTAGCCTGCCAGGCTCCTCTGTCCATGGGATTTCCCAAGCAAGAATACTGCAGTGAGTTGCCGTTTCCTACTCCAGGGGGATCTTCCTGACCCAGGGATCATACTCTCATTCTCTTGAATCCCCTGCACTGGCAGGTAGGTTTCTTTACCACCAGCACCACCTGGGAAGCCCCATGGAAGAAAATAGAAAATACATTTTATTCTATTTGCTTGGAATATCTGTGGAAGAATTCAGAAGGAGCTGGTAACATGGATGCTTATAGGAATCCAGAGGGAGAGGGGCACATTTTTCACTGTGACCCCTTGTAGTGGTTGAATAGATTTCTGCCCAAAGTCATGTCCACCTGGACTCTCTGAATTTCCTTACTTGGAAACAGGATCTTTGCAGATATACTTAGTTAAGATGTGCTCATAACTGATTTGGGGCAGGCCTACATATCAGGAGAGAAGAGGGCACACAGAGACATGGAGAAGGACACAGAAAGGTGGAGACAGACCGGAATGATGTAGGCACAAGCCGGGAACACGGGGCCATGAGAAGCCGAAAGAGACAAGGAAGGACTCTTCCCTGGGAACCTCAGGGGAGCAGGGCCCTGATAACACCTTGATTTCACCCTTTCAGCCTCCACAACTATGAGAGAACAGACTTCTGCTATTTGAAGCTACGAAGTTTGTGCTAATCTGTTATGATGGCCCTTGGAAATGAATTCACCCCCTTAGTAGCTTTTGAATTTAAACTGTGTGCGTGTCAGTTGGTGGCTACAACACAGGAGACCCAAGGAAGTAAACATTCTCCAAGGATTGAAGCCAAGCACAGACAATAAAACTGAAAGGGCTCCTTACTCCAAGTATGGAATCCCCAGGAGGGTAACATGGACAGTGTCCTCTCAATGGACGTAGGAGATGCAGTCCAACCACTAAGAGATAACTGAACAAGGAAGTCGTATCCCACAGATGCTACCAGACGGCTGTTTCTTTTGCAAATTTGGGTTCTCTAGAGTAGGTTCTAAATGTGTAATTCACTTCCTACCTCCTCCCTTTGGCTCTGTTTATGAAATGCTCATGCAAGATGCCAATGTAGCATCAACAAAAATAGACCGAATCGGATTCTACTTGGATGACGACCAAATAGGAACCCTTCCCAAGTACTGTCCTGGGCTTTCAATGAATTGGCTGAATTGGTTTGCAGGTGAATACAAAGCTGGTTACTACCACTGACTTGGGGTTCTGCTAAGCCCCTCCACATTCCTCTCTGCACATCTGGAATCTCATGTACACCACTGGACACAAAGCTTAGGAACCAGCTATAGGTGATGGGCGTGGTGCATCAACCCACCTATCATCAGGGATGTGCTGGGGGGCAAGGTGTGGAGGGGCGGTGATGGTGGTGGCAGGAGATGCTGGAGGGGCCAGAGGGCAGAAAGTGGCAGGACAGGAAACTGGTTTGCAGGCAACTCAAACTGTCTCACTCATCAGCTTACCCCTCCAGGGAGCACAGCTAATGTGCCAACAGAGAAAGGCTGCACTGGCCCGAGTGAGGCATTGGACCCACCATGGCAAGGTGGTCAGGGGCTGTGAACATTCAGTTCCCCAGAAGGGCCTCTTCCATCTAGTCTCCCTTTCTGTCTTCTAGTCTAAGGCTCACAGTTTCTTGGAGCCCCTTCAAGGGGCTTTCCTGGTGGCTCAGAAGGTAAAGAATCTACCTGCATTGCAGGAGACCCAGGTTTGATCCCTGGGTCTGGAAGATCCCCTGGAGAAGAGAATGGCTACCCACTCTAGTATTTTGCCTGGAGAATCCATGGACAGAGGAGCCTGGAGGGGACTAACATTCAAATACCTTGTTTACATTTAATCACTCAACACAAGTTTTTTGAATAAAATTAATTTTCACCTTCCCACAAGCTCAGTCCCCTTAACATGCATGCCTCTCTACCAATTTGGTTTTCTGCATCTGTTCCCTTCTAGAAGAGGCAAAACCATCTCCCTGGTCAGCCTTTAACATTCTTTCCTTACTTTCCCATGTTTAAGCTACAAGAAAAAAGTTTGTCCCTGCCCCACGCAGAGGTCATGCTGATACTTCCAAGCTGTGACCCAGACCAGGGACTCTGGCCTGTGGTCCCCCTCGGGGGAGGAATGTGGTTTCCCCTCTCCCCTAGTGAACCAAACACAACTACTAATCTATTCAGCAACAGTCCCATCCTGAAGAAGCACAAGCTGGAATCAAGACTGCCAGGAGACATATCAATCACCTCAGATATGCAGATGACACCACCCTTATGGCAGAAAGTGAAGAGGAGCTAAAAAGCTTCTTGATGAAAGTGAAAGAGGAGAGTGAAAAAGTTAGCTTAAAACTCAACATTCAGAAAACGAAGATCATGGCATCTGGTCCCATCACTTCATGGGAAATAGATGGGGAAACAGTGGCAGACTTTATTCTGGGGGGCTCCAAAATCACTGCAGATGGTGACTGCAGCCATGAAATTAAAAGACGCTTACTCCTTGGAAGAAAAGTTATGACCAACCTAGAAAGCATATTCAAAAGCAGAGATATTACTTTGCCAACAAAGGTCCGTCTAGTCAAGGCTATGGTTTTTCCTTGGATGTGAGAGTTGGACTGTGAAGAAAGCTGAGTGCCGAAAAATTGATGCTTTTGAACTGTGGTGTTGGAGAAGACTCTTAAGAGTCCCTTGGACTGCAAGGAGATCCAACCAGTCCATCCTCAAGGAGATCAGTCCTGGGTGTTCATTGGAAGGACTGATGCTAAAGCTGAAACTCCGATACTTTGGCCACCTCATGCAAAGAGTTGACTCATTGGAAAAGACTCTGCTGCTGGGAGGGATTGGGGGCAGGAGGAGAAGGGGACAACAGAGAATGAGATGGCTGGATGGCATCACCAACTCGATGGACATGAGTTTGGGTGAACTCCAGGAATTGGTGATGGACAGGGAGGCCTGGCGTGCTGCGATTCATGGGGTCGCAAAGAATTGGACACAATTGAGCGACTGAACTGAACTGAGTTCTTTCAGTTGCCATGTTTCATAAGCAATGCAAGGCGATTCTTAACTCTTAGAGCTCTTTTATTTCCAATCTTCTATATGTTCAACTTATAGCAGAAAAAGAAAAGCTCTGAGGTACATCTACATAAAGAATCTTAGGCAAGCAGTAAAAATGGTGGTCATGAAATGCTTTCAATGACATGGGGAAAGGCTCACAAAAGAATGCTGGGGCGGCAGGGTGGGAATCACATGAATCAGGGGATGTGAACATTCAGTTCCCCAGAAGGGCCTCTTCCATCTAGTCAGACACAAGTAAGATGCTGACCTCATTTAGAGAGAGAAAGACACACACAGAGGGAATATGAAGATATGTTATTTACTTGCTAAGCTGTGTCTGACTCTTTATGACCTCATGGTCTGTAGCCCACCAGGCTCCTCTGTCCATGGAATTCTCCAGGCAAGAATTATTGGAGTGGGTTGCCATTTCTTTCTCCAGAGGATCTTCCTGACCCAGGGACTGAACCTGCATCTTCTGCCTTGGCAGGCAGGTTCCTTACCACTGAGCCACCAGGGAAGTCCATGAAGATATACAGACAGTGAGATTACAGACTTTTTTTTTTTTGGCCACACCATGCGGTAGATCTCAGTTCCCCAACCAGGTATCGAACCAGCGCCCCCTGCAGTAGAAGCTCGGAGACTTAACCACTGGACTGCCAAGAAAGTCCCTACAGATAATTTTTTATTTCAAAACTGTATTTTTCTGTTTTCCAAATGCTTTGTTATTAGTATGATCACCTTATATAATCAGAGAAGGAAGGGAGGCAGGCAGACAGCTGGTTAATCCAGGCTACTCAACTGGCTAAACAGGAGGCAGACTCGAGGCTGCAGATTTAGGGGCCACACTTTGAGCACACAGGGTGGCAGGCGGGAAACCTGGGCAACCCCTCGGTCTGCTCAACATACTGGCAGTGTGACACTTCTCTTTAGGCTTTGGTTCTCTCCAGAGTACCTACACTCAGGGCCCTGGTGAGGACTGAACATGAACTGCCCCTCTGTGGCTGGGAGGGATGCAGCTGGCTGCCTCCTCCTGTGCTGCCTGGGGCCTCATGTGGGGATCTACAAAATGGGTGGGAGGAGGAGGGAGACAGTGTTCAGCTGCTGTATCTACCATTTGTCTTTGGGGAAAGACATGCAGCACATTCAAGGCAAGGGAGAAAGGGGAAGAAAGCTCATAAGAAATACATCTCAAAGCAGAGGCAATTCCCTCTCCAGCTTAGGCAAGACAGGAGGACAGAGATAATGTCTCTCTCCTGTAACAAAGGCTGTATCTGCTCGCTGAAGTGTGTGCCATGATGTGTGGGGTGGGCATAACTGTGAGGCTCCAGGATTCCAACAAAAAGAGCTGCTCTACTCAGATGTGAAAACATTGTGAAAGCTTCCCTCGGCACCAGTGACCACAAACAGAACCCTGGGCTGCTCAGAACATAAGACAAAACATTCCTCTGGATACAGATCCCAGAGCATTTCTGTCCCATGTCCTTCAGGGGACTGTCCTTAACTGACCTGTGGTCTGATAGGGATGAGTGATGACATGGTGTTTCAGAGGACACAGGAATCCTGCACATCTTTGCTTTAATTATGTGTTTGAATATGGAACAATAATTCTACCCAGTAATTATGCACATTTGGGTCCTTTGGAACCAACAATAAAGAAAAGCATGAGGCTGCACAGAATAGTCATTAGCACCAATAAAATTATTAGGAAGTGAGAGTGTAAAGGCTACAGCTACTTCATTTTCTATTTAAATCATGTGAATCAATTCTTTTCCACTGAAAATCCACAAACTGAATTTTCAGAACCACATGATTATACTGTTTCAAGATTTTTGCCACCTGTCTGAATCTGAATGTATTCTTTGAAAAGAAAATACTCTTCTCTGTAAATGGGCTTCCCTGTGGCTCAGTAAGTAAAGAATCCACTTGCAATGCAGGAGACTGCCTACAACAAAAGTTTGATCCCTGGGTCGGGAAGATCCCTTGGGAAAAAGAAAATGGCAACCCACTCCAGTATTCTTGCCTGGAAAATCCCATGGATAAAGGAGCCTGGTGGACTACAGTCCACAGGGTCACAAGAGTTGGACACGACTGAAGCAGTTGAGCACTGCTCTGTATAACAAGCTCTAGATTCATCCACTTCACCAGAACTGACTCAAATGAAGTAGGTCAGAAAGAGAAAAACAAGTATCATATATTCATACATATGTATGGAATCTAGAAATATGGTGCTGATGAACCCATTTGCAGGGCAGGAATAGAGACGGCGACCTAGAGAACAGACTTTGGACACAGCAGGGAAAGAAGAGGCGGGGGACGAATTGAGAGAATAACATTGAACATACATTGAAGAACCATGTGCAAAACAGATAAGCTGATGGGAAATTGCTATATAACACCGGGAACTCAAGCCAGTGCTCTGCGACAACCTGGAGGGGAGGGATGGGTGGCGTGCAGGACAGAGGTTCAAGAGGGAGGGAACATAGGTATACCTATGGCTGATCCATGCTGTTGTGTGGCAGAAACCAACACAGTATTGTAAAGCAATTATCCTCCAATTAAAAATAAATTTTAAAAAATATTCCAGGCTCTGGAATAAGTGTCAAATGTTATTCTGGCTAAGAAATGGAATCACCTTAGGCCAAAGCCAGATGTGCAGTTTTTCACTCACCAGGGGAAAAAAGAGTTCTCAGACACTTGTGAATGCAAATGTAAAACGTAAATGCTCATACATTTAACTGCAAGTAACTAATTAATGGTATAATTTAATTAACAATGGGTTCATTTTGAAATTAATTTTACGCAACACATAAACAATCACAGAGGGGAACCACCAAAGGGAAAGGAGGCCTGGGGTGGTTAACTCTCACCTGGTCGAGTGACGCGAACAGCCGTCTGGCCAGCGGTGTCCTCGGCCTGTTTGTACCACATGCCACTGGGGCTGGGCAGCCACTCCTCCACCCGGCAGCTGTAGGTGCCACTGTCCTGCACGGCCACGTTCTGGATGAAGAGCCGGTACACGCCCGGGGAAGGGCTCTCCGAGTGCAGCCGGCCCTTCAGGTTGTTCTTGGCCGCCTGCTCTCCGTAGTGGAAGGTGGCATCGCGACTCAGGCGGGCCACGGTCTCCCGCTCTGGCTGGTTGGGCTTCCACACAAACCATTCCACCAGCAGCTGTGAGGCTGCGCTCGTGCGGTTCAAGACCACGCACTCCAGCTGCACCTGCCGTGTCTCCAGAACCGACAGGTTGCCCTGCGCTTGGCTGAGCTTCAGGCGGCTGTCTGCAAAAGTGAGCAAAGAGAAGTTGCCAACAGACAAACCACGAGCCACGTGCACACAACCTTTCCCAGTGGACGTGAGGGCATGCCTTCCAAAGACGGGGACAGCGGCAGGCTCAGGTGTACACTCTTGAGTTCTTGATCATGGGTCTGAGTTCCTGAGTTTCAAGGAATTTGGTGTTACGGTAGCACCTGCCCCCAAATTTACAACCCTCATAGATTCAGATGCTTAGGAGAGGAGTAGCATGCACGGTAGATGACTCCACATCCAAGTGACAGCAGAACATGAGGAGTGTGGCCACCTGGAGGGGGTGGCAGGGCAGAGATGGAAAGGGCATGGTGAGAACCCTGCTGGAAATAATAGCAAATTGTTAAAACTGACCACATTATGGCCAGAATATGCTGAGCCATCAACCTCAGAGGAACAGCAGGGGAAAGCCAGCTTAATATGTACACCAGTTGGTCCTAAGAATTGCAGTTCTTACCTTCTCTACTAAAAAAACAAAACCAGAAAGACCATAAGGGTTTCCTCTCAAGATGGGAGCAGAACTGATCTAACATCAGTAAAGAAAAGACTGATATCGATGGTGGTTTGAAACCTCAGCCAATCAGATTGTTCTCCAGAGAAAAAGGTCATTAAACATGGTCATTAAACATGGTCATTAAACATGCTTTGATGGCATCCTTGCCATTTCAAAAGGGCCCAAAGAGCCTCTCTGGACTAGAGGGGTTAAAAAGCTATGAAACTAAATGCACAGAAGCCCCTGGAAAGAACACCTCCTGAGTCAGGGAGGGGGAGGAACTTTCACTTTTCCACTTCAACATTGTCATAATATTTTATAAGGCACATTTATTCCATTTTTGTAATAAGAGGTCAAAAATTTAAAAAACAACCGAAATTATATTTTAAATAACCAATCTGAAAATATATACATACTCTCGTTGTCTCACAGTTGAAAGATTATTTTCTCCTTTGTGGTTTTTAGTATTTTCCAAAAGTTCTATGAGTGTATGCTTTCTTATTAAAGGGGGTAAGGGGTACTGGAAGAAGTAGGGGAGGGGGAAAAAAGAAAAATATACAAACTAAAAGTCTCAACTGGGGACTTCCCTGGCAGTCCAGTGGTAAAGATTTCACCTTCCAAGGCAGGAGGTGCGGGTTCAATCCCTGCTTGGGGAACTAAGATTCCACATGCCTCATGACAGAACAACAAGAATGCAAACAATAAAAACAATACTCTAACAAATTCAATAAAGACTTTTAAGATGGTCTACACACACACAAAATTTTTTTAATCTCAACTAAAAAAGGGGAATGTATTGTTTTAATCTGTGTCCTGTGAGTTTTCTGTTTATAGTGTTAATATTCCCCATTAACAGAGATTTCACTAGCTGTATTTTGACAAGGATCCTTACAGCCCTTGTGCCCCAGTTAGCTTGCTGCTGAGAGTCTGTTATCCCCAACAGGGAAATTCCCTTGATAAATTTAGGCTGTACCAAGAACTTCTCAGTTTCAGCACAAATGAGAAAAGGGAAAGGCGGAATGATGACTAAGAGGAAACACATGCTGGGGGAGGGGTGAACGGCCTCCCAAAGGGGAAAATGGTCAGAACTGAAAACAGACACGAAGAACAGAAACCCAAGAGAACATCTGTGGGCCTAATGGCAATCTTCAGTTCTCAAAAACCCCCAGGGACTGGCCTGAAGGCTGGGCATAGGTCACTGGAAATACCAACAGGAATCATTTAGACTGGAGTTTCCTGTTTTATGCCTCAGAAGGGGTGCACCATGAGGTAGATGAGAAGCCCAGGATCAGGTGGCCGGAGAAATACAGTATCCTGAGGACAGGAAGGGACCAGCCCCATGGTATTCAGCCTGGGCCAGCCCACGCCTTCTGTATCTGCTTCCATCTGCTTATGGAACAAACTTTTATGGAGGTCTCCTGGGAGACAAGCCGTGAGAACAGCATGGTGAGGAAAGCAGGACCTGTGCTCACATGCGGGGCTTCTCGCCTACTGATTCTGAATATATAAATAGTAAACAAGTAACACATAATAACTGATGATAAACGAATGTCCACAAGTATAAGCACAAACAGGCAGTGCATAATGACTTATATACAAAGAACTGTTCCAGGTGGTGACATGCTCTGAAGAGGCTGGAGAAAGGAGACACACAGGGAGGGTCGTTTTGGTTCAGTCGCTAAGTCGTGTCCGACTTTGCGATCCCAGGGACTGCAGCACACCAGGATTCCCTGTCCTTCACTGTCTCACGTTTCATGTGCGAACCTGAGTTTGCTCAAACTCATGTCCACTGTGTCAATGACGCCATCCAACCATCTCATCCTTTGTCGTCCCCTTCTCCCCCTGCCCTCAATTTTTCCCAGCATCAGGGTCTTTTCAAGTGAGGGATTAGGGTACCATTTTTGTTAAAATGAGCTAGGAATGCCTCTCTGAGGAAGAATGAGATAGATGGACATCTATGGTTAACATGTTCTAGGGTAAGAGAATAACAAGCACAAAGGCCCTAGGGTGTCAGGGAAAGCAACCATTCATTCCTTATTCAACCAATATTTACTAAGGGTGTCATGCCAGTGGCTAGAGATCCAAAGGCACAGCACCTGTCCTCTAAGTGCTTACAGTATAGTGGAGAAGAAATGAAAACACTTATTACACTATGCATTTTCTATAGAACCCCTGGTGACATAGAAGAAACCAGGGAAGGCTTCCTGGAAGAGGTGCTGAGTGAAGTCTTAGGAATGGGGTCAAGACAGGGGAGAAGCGTCACGGGAGGTGCACTTCAGGAGAGAACAGCATAAGCAAAGGCATAGGGGGGCAACACAGCATCCCACAGCCCAGCGGGAAGCACCTGCAGGGGTAACAGTGAACTATAGGGCTCGCAGGAATGAGGGATGGAGAGGAGCTTAAGGCCAATTATGTGAAAAGCGCAGAGAACTAGAACTTTTCAACAAGGAGAAGGGGCTCCCTTCACATATTTGAAAGGGTATGACTTAGGCTAATCTTGGGTTGTGCTGGGACAGACCTAACACCCGAGAGGCAAATTACAGGGAAGGGGACTTTCTAAGGACGAGGACCACCCAAAAGTGGAACCAAGTGGGGCGGAGGCAGTCAGCGCTCCCTCCCTGGAAGTGCGCCAGCAGAGGTCAGACGCGGCTACCAGGGAGCAGAGTATAAACAGGATAAAGGCTGCACTTACAGGATCTGCGAGGGGCCAAGGGGTGATTTGGTTCGGACAGGAAGGGCTCACTCCTGGGCTGGGATTGGGTGAAAAGGAAGAAAGGGGAAGCAGATAAAGGAAACCAGAAAATGCCTTCCAGGCAGGAATCCTGGGTATGGGAGAGATCCGGGAGCACCAGGGACCCTGCCTTGCTGCACCTTGTGACCCCCATCTGTCCCCTGGGCTCTTCGCTGATGAAGATGCTGTCTGCAGTAGCAGAGTCAAGAACGTGTGTCTGAGTTTGACATCAGTACCAGGACCCACGAGGTAAAGTGGACGGGCCCTCAGTGCACTAGATGACACTCTGTGCCACACTTAACCCAGCATGAACCTGCAGAGCCTGCACCCCCAGGCAGTCTCTCTGCACTCAGTCCACTGCCCAGGCTGCACCCCTGCTCTTACCTGGTCGCTTCACAGTGACCTCCGTGCGCCCTGAAACCTCCTCTGCCAGCTTGTACCAGGCATAGTTGGGGCTCAGCAGCCACTCTTCCACATGGCAATAGTAGCTGCCGCTGTCGCTGACCTCAGCTTTCTGGACAGTGAGGCTGAACAGACCCCCGGACGCGTGCCTCTCAAACTGCAGCCTGGCTCTCAGGCCCTCTTCCTCGGCGTAGGTACCGTACTCAAAGGCAGAGTTGTGGGTGGTTTTGAGGATGAGCTTGCCGTCGGCGTCCGAGGGCTTGTGAACATACCAGAGCACAGCGAAGTGGGAGTTCTGGCTGGTCTGGGACTTGACTGAGCAGTTCAGCTGGATGGGCCTGTTTTCCACCAGGGTGAGGGTCCGCTTTGATTTGCTCACCTGCAAATTTGTCACTGCAAAGCAAAAGGGGGTGCTTTAGCAGAATCATCACGTACTCCTGGAAATGGGGCCTGCCCCAGGTCCTGCCTCCAGATTCCTTGTCTAGCACAGTTCCTAGAGGACCCAACACTGATGGGCCTCCCTCAAAGCATGGCATGGCATAAGGAAAGCGGCAGAGACCCCATCTCATCCCAAACAGCCTCTCCTGCCTCTGCCTTGCCTCACCCCCAGCTCAGGTCCTCACTGTCTCTCTTGGCTGCTAACCCATCACAGAGCCTCCAGGGAGATTCGGCAAAAACACACACCTGCCCATAGCATTTTCTTGCTGAAGCAGTTTAACAGCTTCCAACTGCCCATATTGTTTAGAGTATGCCCGCTCCATGTCCCTCATGAGGCTAAAGGTAGAGGTGCTCTGAAGAATAAGATGGTCCTGCCTGGAGATGTTCTCATCACTGCACCCCCAGATTTGGGCTTCGGAGAGCACTCACTCACTCTGTTTTCTGGGATATGTGAATGAATGAGTGGGTGAGTGGGTGAATGAATGAGAGTGAGCTGGATGAATGAATGAGAGTGAGCTGGAGAAATATGGTAGCAGTCGGTGGGAGGATGCTGGGGTGCTCTTCCTGGGGGAGGGGGAAGGAGAAGGTAGAGAAGAAAATGATGAACAATGGGACAGAACAGAGCTAACTCCAGCCTCCCCTTCCCCTCTCTCCTGATCCACCCTACCTAATTAATTACCGTGCTCTCCTTTAAAGTGGCAAGAAGCCACGGTCTAATGAAATATATCTTATGAAGGTAATTGGAGATCTCACCCACTTCATCATTATTATACTTGGCTCTGCTTCCCCTACTCACATCCTCCCCTTACTGAGAAAGAGGGGAAAAAAAAATCACAATTCCGAGTTTCCCTTAGGAAGCTAAAAGTAAAAGCATCATTTTACCTTCACCCTTCTCTTTATACTTTGTGTGTTGACGACCAAATCAGCTAAGAAAGAAACTCAGGACAAGGCACAGACCCTGATAGGGAGAGCAAGCTGGGCTTCCTCCAATGAGTCTGCCCAGAGGGAAGGCCAGGGCAGGTTGGCCTGGGCCTGTCTCCAGCATCCCTGCCGATCAGTCGCTTGATCCAGACACAGGACTGAGTCCACTGGTCATGCCTGGGTCTCTCTGTCAGCTCCAGCTGGCTGGCTCTCTTAGAGCTGAGAGTAGGAAGGCAGGATCGAGGTCCAAGTCCCATGCCCCAAGGCAACTGAAACTTTCGAAAGCTCCAGACTGTCACCTGGACACCCAGCTAAGCCACAGACAAAGGTTCTGAGTGACTGAACGGATTCAGCAAGCTAAGTACAGCAGAGTCCGATACACAATACCACGACTACAAAAGCAACTCTCAGGCTGTGTCTTCCGGTGCTGAATCAGGTGACACTCTTCACGAAGCCGAGTTCACATACCTACAGACCTTCTCACGGCATAAACATATACGGTTGAAATAACCTGGGAGAAATCCCCTGGGCCACGACCCCACCCTTCTGGTTTCATCTTTTTTTGGCAACAAGCTCAGTCTCCTGCCTTCTCCCTTCTTCAAATGCACAACGTCCTCCAGGGCGCTGGAATCCAGGGCAGGCTTCACCAACAAGCACCCAAGCTCTGGAAACTAGATTCACGTTAGCCTACCAGCCGACTTTTCCAATCCGATGCCTCTAATACTTGAAACAACCAGCTCCCTTTTCATTCCTTTCCAACCCAATTCACTGCATGCAAATGATATCTATATCAGAGCAAATGACACCACCTGAATTGTCTGGTGCTTGGCCAAAATAACTGGGTTGTTCAGTGTAGAACAGAAAGAGACTTAAAATGTATTATTAATTGGGGCCAGATTATTTTTGCAACTGTTACTAAGGAAACCTCCATTGCTATAGTAACTGCATATGTTAAAGTGTATTCCTATGACTAAACTTCAACTAGTCACATGGTCTGAGAACAAGAATCCAAGGAAGAGAAATGTTTCAAAGCATTTCAGGTTTTTTTTTTTCCTCCTTTCCACGTCAAAATATTGTGAAGTATCGAAAGGCTTGAAAGAAGAGGCATTTTTGAAATCTGGTGCATGTCTGACAGGTGGGCAAGGGGTCAGTTCTGCGCCTATGTTCTGAATTTCCTCTCGCGTCTCAAGGACAGAAAGGACCTTTCCTGAAGCCCAGGGGAGATGGCAGCCTGCACCAGTAATTAGGAAACACTCTCGCATCCTACCCGGCACTGCCCTGGGCGATGTGCGGCCAGCCGGCACCACCTTCCTCCATGGGGTGGGGAGAGTCCAGCCCCCTTAAGAATCGGAGGCATTTTCATCTGCAAGATGAGAAACATCACAGCATTCACCTCTGAGGAATGTTGTGCAGATTAAAAAGCAATATTCTATAGAAAGAAATTAGCATAGAGCCTGGTATTCAATAAACATGCAGGATGTTTTCACCATTCCCCTTTCTTTTTGGTGTCTGGGCTCAACCCCACGTTCAAAGCTCCCTACTAAGTCAAGAACTGCCAATCCTAAGTTGCACACTTCCTACGCAAAGTACTGTCTGTGGACTGGCAGCATCCGTGTCACCTGGGAGCGTGTTAGAAATGCAGATGCACAGGGCCCACCTCGGGCCTCCCGAACCAGACCCTGCCTTTTTTAAAACAAGATCTCCAGGTGGTTCCAATGCGCCTGAAAGCCTGCGTGAGTGAATAGAATGGAATTAGGCAATAAACACAAAGGTGAAAGAAAAGTCGCTGAGGACTTGGTTAATCCCCAACCATGAGTCAGCAGGAGGAAAAGGTAGGAAGATGGGTGAGAGTCTGCAGGCCACATCCTTCCCACACCCCACATGTCTGCACAGATACCAGGCACTTCCCAGCTCCCAGAGCTGGACTGTACGCTGTTGGAGAGAAAGTCTCTTTCTGTACCTGGAGAGTCTCCACATGAGGCCTCCGATCACCTGTGGACCTGCAACATCAGCATCACCTGGGGTGAAGACACTGACTTACAACACTGTGCCCGGGGCCCAGCGACCTGCGGTTTCAGGAGCCCTCCAGGTGATGCTGATGCACCAAATTTGAGAAATCACTGGTGTGGCACTGAGGTGGCTGCAGGTAACTCTGGAGATAGCAGTTTCTGCGCAGCGGTGTGAGCAGTAGCCAGAGGGCAGCAAAAAGGCAGTGAGGAGCAGGAGAGAGGGATGGCCCTGTCTTTGTTGGAGCTCTGTGACAGTCATCAGTCATGTTAGGACTACAGGGGGCAGTAGCTGGACAGCAGGGGATTTTCAAATTGAGGGACGTAAGTCAGCCAGGAGACTGGGCGAGAATGAAGGGAGGGCTGCAGGAGAAGTGTGTGTGAGTGCTGAGTGTGTGCACATGCATGTGCAAATCCCATCTTCTTCAAAGAAGGAGGGGGACTTCCCTGGCGGGGCAGTAGATAAAAACCTGCCTGCCAATGCAGGGGGCACGGGTTCAATCCCTCGTCTGGGAGGATTCCACCTGCCTCGGAGTAACTAGGCCCCCTGTGCCACAATTACTGAGCCAGAAGGCAGAAACTACTGAGGCCCGTGCACCCAGAGCCTGTGCTCTGCAACCAAAGCCACCACAGTGAGAAGCCTGCCCAAAGCTTGAGAAAGCCCTCACAAAGCAACAGACCCAGCTCAGAGAAAAATAAGTAAATTAGAACAAAAATCTAAGGCTAGAGACTTCTGCAACCAACTTCCCCCAACCCCCAAAAACAGAAAGGAGGGGGCAAAGGCACCTGCCAATCAGCAGTTACCACACCTTAGAGTCCCTACAGCCTTAACACCACCTTAGCCCCCTCCCTTCCCTCCCTGTGCTCATACCCTAGCTGAGCCCCTAACTGTCTCCTTTTCAGACCTTATACTCCAGCCTCAGTCTCACCAGGCAGAGCCTCCTGGGCTGCAGACAGGACCTCGCTGCTCCCAGCTTAAGGCCTGCCTGTGGCTCCCCACATTGCAGTTCTCAGCAGGACAGCAATGCTCTCAAGGACACCAGGGAAATTGAGGTGGGAGGGGGGGCGGGGGGTACAGAATATGAGATGGACTAAAGCAGTAGATTCTGTACACCAACCTGGGCCGACTCTGTGCAAGAGGTCTCTGCCTCGTGTCCCGTGTGACTTTCACATGACATTCATCGAAGTGAAAACTCAGTGCCCAGTACCTAGCACTCTTCATTTTGCTATCAACACGATACTTTTTGTTTTTTCCCATAGCTTTAACATATGCTAGGCAAATCAAGGGAAGGGTTTCCTTTGTTTTGTTCAGCATTATCTCAGGAGTTGCTCAGGATCTTGGAAACCGGTCCAGACAGCAGTGCTGCTCAGAGGCGGCACACTGACACAGTCAGGCAGAGCAATGGGGTGGGGAGCAGGGCCTCTGCCTGGCAGCAGCATGAACTGGGGACCAATCCTCCCATAGTAGCCGCCCCCGAGCACTGACATGTTAAGAGTTTATTGCTTTATTACAAACTACTTCTAAAAAATTTCTCCATTCTGCCACCATAAGGGCATTGTAACATCATTGACTCGATGGACATGAGTTTGACCAAACTCCGGGAGATGGTGAAGGACAGACAGGGAAGCCTGAAGTGCTGCAGTCCATGGGGTAGCAAACAGTCGGACACGACTGAGCGACTGAACAACAATGAACAACGACAGCAACAATTCTTAAAGATTACATGAATTTATTTTAGAGCAGGAAAGGGACTACTACAAACTGTGATTTAAAAAAGGAGAACATAATGAGTGTGGTCCCAAGTCTTATCTGCCCAGTTTAGAATATTTTTACTTCACACAATTATGCAATCCTTTCTACGTGCTAAGCACTGCTCTAAGCCTTTTATAAATATGAACTATCTGGTCCTCACCAGACCTATGCAATAAATATTATCATCCCCAGTTCTATAAAGATACTTGCTCAAAGTCACACTTCTGATAAGTGGTAGAGCCAAGATTCAAACCCAGGCTGTCTGCTCTGCCCTCGCTTCTAACCTTCATGAACTCTGACACTCCACGCTGTCTTGTAGAAGCGGGGCTCCCCTGGCCCTTGCCAACCCAATCTCTCCCCAACCCTAGGCTTCAGTCACAAGCACGCTGCTGCCTCCCTTGTGATGTTCTTTTTTCACAACTCCGAGCCTGAAAGCTGTGCTCCTTCCTGCCACCCACCACCATGCAAACTGATTCTCTGCTCAACCCTGTGGCCTACCCCCTGGACTAGCCTCTGGCCAGCCTGAGAGGCAAGCCCTGTGACACACCCATCACTGCAGCTACAGCGCCCAGCACAGAAGCTGGCACACAGCAGGTGCTCAAACATGCTCGTAGAAGGCACTGGGAGGGAGGAGCGAGGAGAAACCAGCAAAAGTCAGGAGGTAGAAACAGCTAATTAGGGAAACCCAGACATGCCCTGTCTGCCTTACCTGTCTGCAGACAGAGCACTGACCCTTGCTCACTGGCTCCAAACAGGTGCACCCGGTATAACCATGGCAACCGGGCCCGCGGCACGGGGGAGGGCCGGGGCTCCTCCAGGGCGCTTGCTCTCCTGCTCACTCCTGCTCTCAGCGCCCACTGGGCAGAAGCCACAGGCACACGAGATGGAAAGAGAGCCTCAGGTTCTCCTGAAAGAAAGGAGGGGCCAACCCCTCTGAAGGACAGGACAGCCTGTCACCTACTCTCCCGTGACAGGGACAGCCACTGACACAGGCCCCGGACGCACGGAAGTCAAAGAAAAGAGCCCTCAGCTCGCCCAACCTGCCAGGTCAGCAGTAAGAAATTGGAGAAAACGGATTTGGCAGCATCCAGAGGGTATTAAATATTCATCCCAACTGCCCATCAGCAAAATCCCTGCAGAATACACCCACTGACAAGTAGGCTTTCTACACCGGAGGCTGTCCTCCTAGAAGCTTGTTTATTGCTTTGTCAATTTTAATGCACAATATTTAATAGCCAGACCAAGATTACGGTTGTAAATATTTGGAAAATGAGTGCTGACATTTCCCTTATTGCTTCTGTATTTAGGAATATGTAATTGGAGGGTGTTTTAGGTGCTAAAGAAAATCAGAAGGAAGAAAAGCAATGCGTCAAAATTAAAAGGAAAAATAACTGATTAAGAGCTAAGAATCAAATATGCTGAACTAGCTTAAGAGTCCTGCTTAATGCCCCTGTGGTGTCACACTCTGCCTTCAATGGTAGTAAAGGCCACGCTAAATCAACAAGACAGGAAGGGTGATGGTATTCCTTGAAGAGTTCCTTATGGATGTGCATTTGGAACATGAAGTGTGCATCTGGAATGGTCAGTAACTGGATCCACGACATGTTTATCACGCCATCCAGCCAGGGATCTCAAAGAAACAAAGAGCTGTGGTGTGGCCTGGTCAGTCGGTGGCTCTGACAGGGAGTGGTCTAGGGTACAAAGCGCACAGTCTTCTTGGGAGCAGGTGACACAGCTGTAGAGGGCTGATAAAAGGGCCGCCACGAGTGAGCCAACAGTCCCTGGGTTTCTACTTCATGCTGTTCGAACAAGCATATTCAACAAAAGCATCTTCTAAAAGGCCGGGCGGTGGGGCGATGATCTTCCTGTGGAAAACACCAGAGCAGGGTTAAGAATCCATGGTTTGAGAGGCCAGATGTGGAAGAAGAGTAAAAAGAAGAGAAGGCACCACTGGATTGAGCTCTGGTGTCCCCAGGCCTTAGAGCCATCTGGTGGCAGAAGTGAGAAGAAACAGAGGTGTTCAAGGAGGCACAATTTAAACTCCTTCGCCATGAGTAAACTGTGTCTGGAGGAACCTCGACAGGGACTTTGTGATTCCAATTTAAGAAAACAAATTTAACAGTCTGCTAAAGGGGTTCAGGGATGGTAAACCTGAGAGAGAGGGTGGATTAAATCAAAGTACATGTTACCAAAGAAGATTCCTGAGGGGGGATGGGGGCGGGCAGGAATACCATAATAAAATTAGATTAAGAGCCCAGGCTCTGGAGCCAGACTGCCTGTCTGGATTTGAATTGTGCCTCTGCCACTTAGTATGGATCGCTGGGTAATTTATTTATCCTGTGTCAGTGTCCTCACCTATAACACGGGTGAAACCAGCACCCCCTCGTGGAACTGCATAGACTAAGAATGAAGAGCATTATTGTACTTAAAGCATTCAGGGAGGTGATGGGCACGCCAGAAATGCTCAAGAGAGATCAGCTGGTATCACTACTGCAGTTACTTCTTCCGCCACCAGTGCTGAAATACCTCCACACAGCACTCTACAAAGAGAAACTGCCTCTGTAAATGAGATTAATTGAATACA
>SJYV01007170.1:1189281-1212606 GCA_006410875.1 Neotragus pygmaeus
GGGGTATGCTATGCAGCATGCAGGATCATAGTTCCCTGATCAGGAATGAAACCTGTGGAAGCACAGAATTTTAACCACTGGACCACCAGAGGAGTCCAAGGAAGACTAATTTCTGATATGGTCTAAAAAAGGCCAAAGTCTCCCTTTCATCCACCCCAACTGCTTCTGAATGACATTCATACCTGGATTCCCACCCCTATTTCCCACTGTTTTTGGACTCTGGCGAGTCCTGATCTCTCAGAGCCTCAGATATTCCATTTATAAAACGGGCAAGCAGTACTTCCTTCTCAAGGCTGCAGGAAAGGTGACCGAGGGCCACCTACACCGAGTGTCCAATACACGCTCTGACTCGTGGTCAGCCCTCTGGTATTTCTCCACTCCTACTTCCCCAAATAAAAGCTCTAGTAACAACCAGGGTGTGTGAGGAAAAAAGTAAAAATGAACACAAAGCCCTTTGGAAAATATTAAGTGCTAAGCGCATAAATATTTGATAAGGAGCGATCAGAACACTGAAGGGGGAGGCACTCGCCCTGGTGCCGCAGTCCCTCCCGGGAGCTGCGCGCGCTCAGCCTCAGCTCCCACCTTGCTCTCTGCGGCCCCCAGAGGGCCAGCCAAGTGCATTACCGTGCACCTCTGAGCAGAGGCCAAGCACCCGGGCACTTGCTCCCAAGTCTCCCACGCCAGTCGCTGCTTGTTCTCGCTTCATGGTGAAATCACAAACAAACTGACTCAGTGTAAGCCATGTGAGAGTTGAACATATAGCCCTCAGAGCAGATCCTGGGTCCCCTAATTCTTCAGGGGGCAATAAAATGATATAATGGAAAATGGAAATATGTGGATATCAGAGCAACCTAGTCTCCTTGTTCCGATCTGTTTTCCATCTGACAAGCAAACTGTCCCTATCAAGGCTCCTAAATACTGGGAGCCTGGGTTTCCTCATTAGCAAAATGGGAATAAAGACACCTATATTATTTCATTGCTGGATGCATATGAAAAGAAAACAGAAGTACTAAGCACAAAGCCTGGCACCCAAGAGGTATTTAGTATATTTCTGTCCCCTTTCCCCTTTAGCTGTTATTGTTTCAGTTGCTAAGCCATGTCTGACCCTTTGCAACCCCAGGGACTGTAGCCCACCAGGCTCCTCTGTCCATGGGATTTCCCAGGCAAGAATACTGGAGTGGGTTGCCATTTCCTTCTCCGGGCATCTTCCCGACCCAAGGATTGAACCCACATCTCTTGCATCCCAGGTGGATTCTTATCACTGAGCTACTTGAGAAGCCCTACTTCCCCTTTAGTAGCAGAATTAATCCAAATCCAAATAACTAGAATCTTCAATGAACAAATTCTTTTTTCTTTCCTTAAGTAAATTCGATCTTAGCTTCTAAGTAATAAGACAAACAAGCAAATATTAGGAATTTATTTGAAAAGGCAGCACCAGTCAAGGTCCTAGGGTCAGTAATTTCTCTGCCTTCTTTAGCTGGAACCACGTGATGGGCACTGAGGGGGTTCAAAATCTGACCGTGAGGACAGAGGAGACCACAACGGATGCAATTACTCAGAGAGGCAGACAAGCGGGTCCCTCAGCAACAAGGGTTCACACAAAACAGGGTCTCTGCTTAACCCCCCATTAACCTGCAAATCCACTTCAGCGGAACAGCCTCTTCCCTGGCATTTTGTTGTCCAAGTTTCGGCTCTAATTGGCCAGGGAACCATCCCATCACTTATCCAAGTCATTCATTCCAAACAAGACCCTGCTATGGGGCTACAAGAAGTGAAGGATAACCCCAGAAGTTGCCACTTTGTAACCTCACATTGCTGAAAATAACAAACACTGTGATCATTTGCAGGGGTGGAGCAGACCGGGTTTGGGCGCACACCATGCCTGTGAGCAATCAGAAACACCCTTTTTGCAAGATGTTCAAACCATCTTTGCAAAGTTGGTGAGGTATCTCTGCAAAGTCTTTGCAAAGACCCCACCCTTCACTGCATGGCTGCTGGTGCTCTCCTGCTCAGGGCCAGGCTCCACCCTCTGCTTGCCACCAACCTAAATGGAGACAGGTACAGACACAGAGAAAACCATAAGAGCAGCACAAACTTACCCTCTCATTAGAGGAAGAGCCCGATTAAGGTGAGAGTGTGTGCACACTGCCGCCTGACTAAGGCTCCCCAAACGAGTGTGTCCTTACAACCTGATGCAAGAGAGATCCCACCTGCCCGGGAGAGGGGAGCTCTCAAGTGTTCAAATCCAGGGCAGGAGGGCAGGGCCTGGGTCAGGCAAACGGTGTGGGGGAAATGATTCAAACATGGCTCCATTTACCAGCTACATGACCCTGGGCTGATCACTTGACCTTTCCTGGGGTTGTGAAATTTTAATAAAATAATCCCAAGCACCCAGTGCAAAGCAAACATTCAGTAAGAACCTGTATTCTCCCTTTCGCCTCTGAGGTTCCTGTCTGCAAACAGGGGACAATGGGTACCTTGTTCACATCACTGTTGCAAGGATCATAGGAGACGACATTAAGAGACAGAGCTTTCCACAAACAGTCAGGTTGGCCTGCATACGCCACGGATATCAACATCGTCTCACATACACACAAACACATACTCATACAAGCGACTGGGGAAGTGTTCTGGATTAAAGGAATCTAAAGAGACATGACAATGAAATACGATTGTGACCCATGATTCAATGCGGGTTTGGAAGGAGAAAACACTGTAAGGGGCATTTTCAGGACAACTGGCAAAATGCTAGCACTGTCCTATAATGGTGTTAAATTCCCAGGGGCTCCAGTGCTGTTGTGGTCCTAGAGTGTGTGCGTGCACTCAGCTGTGTCTGGCTCTTCACTACCACGTGGAATTCTCTGGGCAAGGACACTGGAGTGGGTTGCCATTTCCTGCTCCAAGGGATCTTCCTGACCCAGGGATCGAACCCACGTCTCCTACATTGGCAGGCAGATTCTTTACCACTGAACCACCTGGGAAGCCCACTGTTATGGTTGGGTGGGACCCAGTCCTGATCTGCAGAGATCCACACTGAACTATTTAGGAGGAAGTGTCCTGATGTTGGCAACTTAACTCTTAAATGGCTCAAAATCGACAAAAACTGACACACAGAGGGAGAAAGAAACATGGTAAGATGTGAACTGGTCATCACAGAAAGGGAATACGAGTCTTGTTGCTTCCTGCACACGTGGAATTTCTCACACTAGAAAACTGGGAAATAAAAGGAGCCCGTCCAAGGGCTCAGCACTTGACTCGTCCTGCCTCCCTGCATCTCAGCAGCTGGAAGAGGCACGCAGGGCCCACCCGAGACCCTCACCTGGCTGCAGCACCCGGATCTCTAGCAGGTTGGAGGTCCTCTCGGCCAGCCGCATCCAGCTGTTGTTGTAGTTCCTCCGCCACAGCTCCGCCACACACTGGTACTTGCCCGCCTCCGTGTCGCTGGCTCGGCTGATGCTCAGCCGGACGTTGTTGCTGGATTCTGCCTTCTCGATGGCTGTCCGGGTTCGGAAGCTGGAAGATCTGTCCCCCCACTGGACTCCTCCATCCCGGGTGAAGGTCACCAGATCGTGGAACTCGTTGGTGCCCACCGGCTGGAACCACCACGTCACTGACACAGGGACTCGGGAGAGATAATGGGGTTTGATGATGCACTGCAGGTCGAAGGACTCATTGTAGGTTACCCCTGGCGTGCGAGAGATGGCAGTGACGGAGAAGCCTGTTTCTGGAGAGAGAGCAGAGAGAGGTAGACAGACACATCTATCTGCATGGAGACAGACACTGGGCTTCCTCAGGGCAGTGGGATGCAGTGACAGCTGCTGGCAAAAGCTAACAGACAAAGGCTCACACACGGGGATTTTTTTTTTAATTGGGGGCTAATTACTTTATAATATTGTAGTGGCTTTTGCCCTAGATGTCCATCGGCAGACAAACGGATAAGAAAGTTGTGCTATATATACACAATGGACTATTACTCAGCTATTAAAAAGAATGCATTTGAATCAGTTCAAATGAGGTAGATGAAACTGGAGCCTATTATACAGAGTGAAGTAAGTCAGAAAGAAAAACACTAATACGGTATATTAATGCATATATATGGAATTTAGAAAGATGGTAACGATGACCCTGCATGCGAGACAGCAAAAGAGACACAGAGGTATAGCACACGGGGCTCNATTTGAATCAGTTCAAATGAGGTGGATGAAACTGGAGCCTATTATACAGAGTGAAGTAAGTCAGAAAGAAAAACACTAATACGGTATATTAATGCATATATATGGAATTTAGAAAGATGGTAACGATGACCCTGCATGCGAGACAGCAAAAGAGACACAGAGGTATAGCACACGGGGCTCATTTGATGCTCAGGCCAGTATTACTTCTGCTAGCGTGTTGACACACAAACCCAACAATTCACAGGACCTCACAGAAAGAGGCTGGTGGTGATTCTCCTTAAGCAGCACTAGCAAACCCTTCCCAATGAAACCTTCAGTTGGATTTCTGTCACGTCGATGCCAACCCCACCCCACCCTTGAACAGCAGAGAATGAGTGCATGGAGGCGGGACCATCCCTAGACAGCTTGGATTCCACGCTGAAACAGGAGAAAGAAGCCCAGTGCCGACTGCCTTCATGCCCCGCCCATCAGCACGCTTGTGGTGGAGAAGCAGGAGGCTGGTGGGGCAGGTGCCCATGCTCCCCGGGCAGGACAGCTCGGGCTGGCTCCCCAGCCTGACCTCCATCTCCTCAGGGAATCCAGGGAAAAGAGGCAGCAAAGGACCCATAGCAGGAAGGACTGATCTTCAGAACGGGGGACCCTGGGCAAAGTGGGGCCCTGCAGGTGTGCTAGGCTGTGTCTCTCCATATCCCAGCATCCCTAACCCAAAATACTGACCCCTCAGGATGGGTGATTAGAGTCCCGTCGGCCCTAACAGTATGATGGACCATTAACACATTGGTTATAATCCTAAAACTGAGAGCAGCCAGAATTTCCTGAGTACTATCTATGTGCTCTATCCAACACTGTACACGAGACAGGGATCAAGACCATCCCCATGGAAAAGAAATGCAAAAAAGCAAAATNCAGGCCATTTCCTTGGGATATATTGGAAGGCAATGTAACCACCACATTCAAGAATCATTTTCTCCTCCCTGGCGCTGGGTCTTCATCCCTTTCCCAGCTGTAGAAAACATTCTCCTTGATCAGTTCTCCTCTCCCTCCTGCACAAAAGCTCCCTGCATAATGGAAAACCACAGGAGTTTAAGCTCCCATGATGTATGGGGTCTGCCTCCAACCACAAATCACCAAGTATAATTAAAGCATAATAAAATACCAGAGTCAGTCAGGGCCTAAAGGGACCTTCTCTACAATCGTCACCTCCAACATTAATTCTCTAATTATGCAACCACACTTCATTTTTCCATAAGCCAAGTTCAGTATCTTAAATGAAATTAATTGTTTTTAATATATAGCTTACATTTGGAATATAAATAGCTGCTGTGGGTGACAGGGCTTAAGAAAGGAGAGCAGAGAAGAAATCCTTACTTTGAAAAATAACACTACATATTTGGAATATGTAGTCCAAACCCCTACACAGTCACTGTATTTCTGTTATCATCTTTCAACAACAGCAACTTTAACAACAACTTGCCGTCTATTCACTCATTTCTTTAACTAAAGTGAAAGTGTCCATCACTCAGTAGTGTCTGACTCTTTGTGACCCCATGGACTGTAGCCCACTAGGCTCCTCTGTCCTTGGAATTCTCCAAGCAAGGATACTGGAGTGGGTAGCCTTTCTCTCCTCTGGGAGATTCTCCTGACCCAGGAATTGAACCTGGGTCTCCTGCATTGCAGACAGATTCTTTACTATCTGATCCATCATGTAGTCAGAGATAAATCCTGACCACCTACTGTGCCAGGCACTGTCCTAAGAGCTCAGTGAGCCAAACAGACATGATCCTTCCCTTTCAGGATTTATGTTCCAGCAAGGGAGGTAGAATTGGACTATAAAGAAAGCTGAGCATTGAAGAATTGATGTTTTTGAACTGCGGTGTTGGAGAAGACTCTTGAGAGTCCCTTGGACAGCAAGGAGATCCAAGCAGTCCATCCTAAAGGAAATCAGTCCTGAATATTCATTGGAAGGACTGATACTGAAGCTGAAACTCCAATTCTTTGGCCACTTCATGCGAAGAGCTGACTCATTTGAAAAGACCCTGATNGTGAATTGAGACTTTTGGGGGTCTTTTGGAGTGGTGGCATGACACCTGGCATTCCTTTCAACTTTCCTGTTGAGAGCGCCTTCTCTTGAGATGTGACGGGAAGGCCAGGAATCCGTTCCCGATGAAGCAGTGAAAGGAACTCTGATCTTGAGTGGAGAAGGGGGAAACTGGGCTCTTCTTGAGTTTTGTCTGGAATCTCACTATTCCTCTTGANCGCCTTCTCTTGAGATGTGACGGGAAGGCCAGGAATCCGTTCCCGATGAAGCAGTGAAAGGAACTCTGATCTTGAGTGGAGAAGGGGGAAACTGGGCTCTTCTTGAGTTTTGTCTGGAATCTCACTATTCCTCTTGAGTGGAGACGGGTATGTCAGGGAACTTCTTGAGTTGCTGCAAGGGTGTGAAGGACCCTTTCGAGGTTCAAGAGGGAAGGTGTGATTTCCCTCAAGACGCCACAGTGGGAAAAGCCCTCATCTTACCTGGAGGGGAGAACCTCCTTTTTTTCTTGAGTTGTGGAAGGTTCCTCTCGAGTTACGACAGGGAACGCAGGGAACCGCTAGTGTGGCCTCCAGAAATGCCAGTCTTCATGCGAGTTGTGAGGGGCCTCTCGAGATTCCTCTCCAATTGGTGTTGGGTCCTTAGTTCTCATCTGGAGTGGAGGCCGGAACCTGAGCTTTCCTCTCCAGTGCTGACATGGATCTTGGAGTCCCTCTTGAGTTTCCACAAAGGAGTCAGGCCTCATCTCGAGTGAATACATGCAGGTCAGCATTCCTCCCAAGCTGTAGCAGCAGTGCCAGTTTTCTTGTTGAGTTGACACAGGGATCTCTGGCTTTCCCTCGAGGCTTTTCCACAAGGCTGTCACACGTGCCACTGTGTTGTGAGTTGATACTCGGGGTGACAGTCTTGACAGTGCAGGGAAATCATTTTCATCTGGTGGACTGAGACTTTGTTGGGTCTTTTGGAATGGTGACACGACCCCTGACGTTCCTCTCAACTTTCCTGTTGAGTGGGCCTCCTCTTGAGAAGCGATGAGATGGCCAGGAATACTTTCCCAACTATACAGGGAAAGGTACCCTTATCTTGAACAGAGAAGGGGGAAACAGGGATCTTCTTGCATTGTGGCGGGACCCTCGGTGTTCCTCTCTAGTGGAGTCGGGTATGTCGAGAAACTTCTTGAGTTTCTGCAAGGGTGGGTGAGGGTACCCTTTCGAGATTCAAGAGGGAACGTTGATTTCCTTCCAGATGCCTAACTGGAAAAGGGCCGCATCTCGCCTGGAGGGAAGAACTTACTTTTTAATCTCTAGTTGCAGCACGTTCCTCTCAAGTTAAGAAAGGGACCTCAGGGAACCGCTCGAGTGGCCTCAGGAAAGGCCAGTCTTCTTGTGAGTTGTGAGGGGCCTCTCTGGATTCCTCTCCAGTCGGTACTGGGTCCTAAGTCTTCATCTGGATCCGAGTCCGAAACGTGAGGTTTCCTGTCCAGTGCTGACATGTATATTGGTGTACCTCTGCAGTCTCCACAGGAGAGTCATGTCTCATCTCGAGTGGAGACATTCACGTCCGCTTTCCTCCCTATCTGTGGCTTTCCCTCGAGGCTTTCTCACAATGCTGTCACACGTGCCACTGTGGTGTGAATCGATACTTGGGGTGACAGTCGAGGCAGTGCAGGGAAATCAGGTTCCTCTGGAGTGGACTGAGACATTTGGGAGTCTTTTGGAATGGTGCACAACCCCTCACATTCCTCTCGACTTTCCTGTTGTGAACGCCTCCTCTTGAGATGCAACGGAAAGACCGGGAATCTGTTCCTGATGAAGCAAGGAAAGGAACACTAATCTCGAGTGGAGGAGTGGGAAACAGGCCTCTTCTTGGTTTTGGTGGGACCCTCGGTGTTCCTCTGGAGTGGAGACGAGTTTGTCTGGAAACTTCTTGATTTGCAGCAAGGGTGTGAAAGACCCTTTCGAGGTTCAAGAAGGAAGGTGTGATTTCCCTGGAGACACTGCAGTGGAAAAGGGCCTCACCTTTCCTGGAGGGGAGAAACTCCTTGTTTTTCTCGAGATGTAGCAGGTTCCTCTCAACTTACGAGCTGGACCTCAGCGACACTCTTCTGTTGCCTCAGGAAAGGGCAGTTTCCATGCAAGTTGTGTGTGGCCTCTCGGGATTCCTCTCCTGTCCATGCTGGGCCCTAATTCCTCGTCTGGAGCCAAGGCTGGAAACTGAGGTTTCCTCTCCAGTGCTAACATGGATCTTGGGGTTTCTCTGGAGTCTTCACAGGGGAGTCAATCCTCATCTCAAGTGGAGACACGCACGTCCGCTTTCCTCCTGAGCTGGAAAAGCAGTGTCAGGCTTTCCATCGAGTTTACACAGGGATCTGTGGCTTTTGCTCAAGACTATCCCACAGGGCTGTCACACGTGCCACCATGGAGTGAGTCAACACTCGGGGTGACATTCCAGGCAGTGCTGGGAAATCAGCTTCCTCTGGAGTGGACTGAGACATTTGGGGGTCTTTTGGAATGGTGGGCTGATGCCTGGAGTTCTTCTCGACTTTCCTGTTGAGAGCGCATCCTCTTGGGATGAGATGGGAATGCCGGGAATCCTTTCCTGACAAAGCAGGGAAAGGAACACTCATCTCAAGAAGAGGAGGGGGAAACGGGGCTCCTCTTGAGTTGTGCAGGACCCTCAGTGTTTCTCTTAAAAAGAGATGTGTATGTCGGGAAACATCTTGAGTTGGTGCAAGGGTGTGAAGGAGCCTTTCTATTTTAAGAGGGAAGTTGTGATTTCCCTCAAGACTCTGCCACAGAAAAGAGCCTAATCTCGCCTGAAGGGGAGAATCTTCTGGTTTTTCTGAGTTGCCTCGTGTTCCTCTCGAGTTATGACGGGGAATTCAGGGACACACTCATGTGGCCTCAGGAAAGGCCAGTCTCCATGCAAGTTGCGAGAGGCCTCTTGGGACTCCTCTCCAGTCAGTGTTGGGCCATAAGTTCTCATCTAGATGTGAGGCAGGAACCTGAGGTTTCCTCTCCACAGCTGACATGGATCTTGGTCTTCCTCTGGAGTCTCCAGAGGTGTGTCATGCCTCTTAGCAAGTGGAGACATGCACGTCCACTTTCCTCCCGAGCTGTAGCAGCAGTGTCAGGCTTCCCGTTGAGTTGACACAGGGATCTGTCGCTTTCCCTCGAGGCTTTCCCACAGAGCTGTCACATGTGCCACCGTGGTGTAGGTTGATACTCCGGGTGACAGTCAAGGAAGAGCCCGGAAATCAGGTTCCTCTGGAGTGGACTGAGACATTTGGGCATATTTTAGTATGGAGACATGACCCCTGTAGTTCCTCTCGACTTTCCTGTTGATAGCGCCTCCTCTTGAGATTCGATGGGAACTCAGGGAATTCTTTCCTGACGAATCATGGAAAAGAACCCTCATCTCGAGCAGAAGAGGGGAAAAGGGGTTCCTCTTGAGTGTGGCAGGACCATCGATGTTCCTCTCGAGTGGAGACGGGTATGTCAGGGAACTTCTTGAACTTCTGAAAGGGTGTGAAAGACCCTTTAGAGGTTCAAGAGGGAAGGTGTGATTTCCATCGAAAAGCCTCAGTGGAAAAGGGCTTCATCACGCCTGGAGGGGAGAACCTCCTGGATTTTCTCGAGTTGCAGCAGCTTCCTCTCAAGTTAACAACAGGGACCTCAGGGGCACGCTCGTGTGACCTCAGGAAAGGCCAGTCTCCATGCGAGTTGCAAGGGACCTCTTGGCCTTCCTCTCCAGAGGTGCCGGGTCCTAAGTCCTCATCTGGAGCTGTGGCTGTAACCTGAGTTTTCCTCTCCAGTGCCGACATGGATCTTGGGGTTCCTCTGGAGTCTCCACAGGGGAGTCAGGCTTCGTCTCGAGTGGAGACATGCACGTCCGCTATCTTCCCGATCTGTAACAACAATGTCAGGCTTCCCTTCAAGTTGACACTGGGATCTGTGGCTTTCCCTGAAGTCTTTTCAACAGGGCTGTCAAACGTGGCACCGTGCTGTTAGTCAATACTCGGGCTGACAGTCAAGGCATCGCAGGGAAATCAGGTCCATCTCGAATGGACTGAGACATTTGGGGTTCTTTTGTAATGGTGGCATGACAACTGGCCTTCCTTTTGACTTCCCTGTTGATAGCGCCTCCTCTTGAGATGTGACGGGAAGGCTGGGAATCCTTTCCTGACGAAGCAGGGAAAGGAAGCCTCATCTTGAGCCGAGGAGGTGGAAACGAGGCTTCTCTTTAGTTGTGGTGGGACCTTCAGTGTTCTTCTCAAGAGGAGACGGGTATGTCAGGGAACTTCTTGACTTGCTGCAAGATTGGGAAGGACCCTTTCGAGGTTCAAGAGGGAAGGTGTGATTTCCCTCAAGATGTCACAGTGAAATAGAGCCTCATCTCGACTGGAGGGGAGAACCTCCTGGTTTTTCTCGAGTTGTGGCAGGTTCCCTTCTAGTTAGGATGGAGACCTCAGGAACCCGCTCTTGTGGCCTCAGGAAAGTCCAGTCCCTACGGGAGTTGCAAGGGTCTTCTCAGATTCCTCACCAGTCAGTTCCCGGTCCTAATTCCTCATCTTGAGCAGAGGCCAAAACCTGAGGTTTCCTCTCAAGTTCTGATACGGATCTTGGGGTTCCTGTGGGGTCTCCACAGGGGAATCATGCTTCGTCATGAAAGGAGACATGCACGACCACTTTCCTCCCGAGCTGTAGCAGCAGTGTCAGGCTTCCCAGCAATTTGACACAGGGATCTGTGGCTTTCCCTCGAGACTTTCCCACAGGGCTGTCACACGTGCCACCATGGTGTGAGTCGGTACTCGGGATGACAGTCGAGGCAGTGCAGGGAAATCAGGTTCATCTAGAGTGGACAGAGACATTTGGGGGTCTTTTGGAATGGTGGAACTTCACCTGGAGTTTCTCTCGAATTTTCTGTTGAAAGCGCCTCCTCCTGAGATGCGACGGGAATGCTGGGAATACTTTCCTGATGAAGCAGGGAAAGGAACCCTCATCTCAAGTGGAGGAGGGGGAATCGGGGCTCCTCTTGAATTGTGGCAGGACCCTCGGTGTTCCTCTCGAGTGGAGACGGGTATGTCAGGGAACTTCTTGAGTTGCTGCAAGGGTGTGAAGGAACCTTTCGATGTTCAAGAAAGTAGGTGTGATTTCCCATTAGATGCCGCAGCAGAAAAGGGCCTCATCTCACCTGGATGGGAGAACCTCCTGGTTTTTCTTGAGTTGTGGCAGGTTCCTCTCCAGTTATGACGGGGAACTCAGGGACCCGCTTGTGTGGCCTCAGGAAAGGCCACTCTCCATGCGAGTTGTGAGGGGCCTCTCTGGATTCCTCCCCATTCGGTGCCAGGTACTAAGTCCTTGTCTGTAGCTGAGGCTGGAATTTGAGGTTTCCTCTCCAGTGGTGACATGGATCTTGGGGTTCCCCTGGATTCTCCACAGGGCAGTCAGGCCTCGTCTTCAGTGGAGACATGCTCGACCACTTTCCTCCCGAGCTGCAGAAGCAGCGTCTGTCTTTTCCTTGAGTTGAAACAGGGATCTGTGGCTTTCACTCGAGACTTTCCCACATGGCTTTGACACGTGCCACCGTGTTATGAGTTGATACTTGAGGTGACAGTCGAGGCAGTGCAGGGAAATCAGGTTCCTCTGGATTGGACTGAGACATTTGGGGGTCATTTTGTTTGGTGGCATGAGCCCTGCAGTTCCTCTCAACTTTCCTGTTGAGAGCGCCCCCTTTTGAGGTGCGACGGAAAGGCTGGGTATCCTTTCCCTACGAAGCAAGGAAAGGAACTGTCATCTCGATCCGAGGAGAGGGAAATGGGGATCCTCTTGAGTTTGGTGGGAGCCTCGATTTTCCTCTTGAGTGGAGACGAGTATGTCAGGGAACTTCTTGAGATCCTGCAATTGTGTGAAGGACCCTTTCGAGTTTCAATAGGGAAGGTGTGATTTCCCTTGAGATGCCACAGCAGAAAAGCACCTCATCTCGCCTGGAGGTCATAAATCCTTGTCTGGAGCCGAAGCCAGAAACTCAGGTTTTTTCTCGAGTGCTAACATGGATCTTGGGGTTCCTCTGGAGACTCCACGTGGGAATCAGGCCTCGTCTCGAGTGGACACATGCACGTCCTCTTTCCTCCCGACCTGTAGCAGCTGTGTCAGTCTTCCCATCGAGTTGACACAGGGATTTGTAGCTTTCTCTCGAGCCTTTTCCACAGGGCTGTCACACATAGAAACGTGGAGTGATTTGATACTGGGGTGACAGTCAAGACAGTGCAGGGAAATCAGGTTCCTCTGGAGTGGGCTGAGATGTTTGTGGGTCTTTGGAATGGTGTCACAACCCCTGGAGTTCCTGTTGACTTTCCTGTTGAGAGCAACTCCCCTTGAGGTGCGTCGAGAACATCAGGAATCCTTTCCCGATAAAGCAGGGCAAAGCACTCTCATCTCGATCAGAGGAGGGGGAAACGGGACTCCTCTTGAGTTTGGCAGGACCCTCGGTGTTCCTCTTGNGGTTCATGGGGTCACAAGGAGTCGGACACGACTGAGCGACTGATCTGTGTGCCAGGCATGGTGCCAACTGCTTCCCTTTTACCTCACTTCACTGAATCCTCAAAACAACCCTGCAGTACAGTGGGCTTAGCACTCTTTTCTTACAGAGAGGAAACAGAGGAGGCCCAGAGGGTGTATATAAATTGCCCACTATCAAGCTGCCAGTAAAAGGCAGTCAGGCTACAAACATGCATGTCACTGATTCCAGGAACCTTATTAGGTGGCTTTACTCCTGGGAAGCATAAGGCAGTAGTTAGGTTAAAGGCACAGACCCTGGAGCCAGATGCCCAGTTTCGACACTTTCTACTTGTGTGATGTTAAACGAGTTACTTAATCTTCTGCCTCTATTTCCCCACCTATAAAATGGGTCTTTGTGAAGACTGAATGAATTAGTATATGTAAAATACTTGGAATAGTACCTTCCAAGGTACTATTACAGTATTACTGTATTTTGTTACACATATAGTAATACATTGTAATACTTACTGTTACATATGTAGTTCGCTTTTAAAAAAAAAGACATAAAGGAAAGTATTTTAAACTCCATTGGTAAAAGACAAGGTACGGAATGAAATCTTTTGGCAGAGTTAGGTAAGAATCCCTTGCTAAGTCCTGGCTGTGGGAACCACAGACATACGATGAATATGAAAAAATTTCAGAGGACAGGGACATCCCTGGTGGTCCAGTGGCTGAGAATCAGCCTTCTAATGCAGAAGGTTGGGTTTGATCCCTGGTCAGGGAACTAAGATCCCACATGCCACGGTGCAACTAAGCCTGTGCCCCAGCAAAGACCCAGAAAAGCCAAAAAGTTAAAAAATATATATATATGGTTTAAAAAAAATTCAGAGGACAACCTGATGCTATAAAATTCCTTCTACCTCTATCCACCCCTCAGGCATTCCGAGCCTCACAGAAGGAGAGACTCCCCCTGTTGGACACCCTGGACTCTCCTCACAGGTTTCTTTCCCATATTTCCACAGAGGATGCTGAGCAGAGGTTCAGGGACTGAGCTGAACAGGAAACTCAACCACTAGATGAGGCTTCCAGACACAGAAATCTGAGCTGCATGGTGAGTGCAGAAAGCAGGTCAATCTTTGGGATTAAGCTTTGGAAAGGAAAAGTGGTTCTGATCTGGGGTGGGTGGTGACACAGGGCTTTGGTGAGGGCAAAACCACTTGGGGCTGGCCCTTCCAGTGGGGTGTGCCCAGAAGCAGCAGCAGCCTCCCCAGCGAGGAAGGTGAGCGTGGTCCAGGGGTGGGATGCGAAATCGCTGAGGACAGCTGATGTCACAGTCTCCTGGCAAACAGGAACACCTAACATGACAAGGTACCTTCCCAGCAAAGTAGCTGACTGGTCTTGTAAAATGTAATATACGGATTCCATTAGGCAGATAAATGTTGATGGAAGCCTCTTTAACTACCCCGTGAGAAGGAA
The DNA here is from genome assembly GCA_006410875.1 of Neotragus pygmaeus. Lineage (NCBI taxonomy): Eukaryota > Metazoa > Chordata > Mammalia > Artiodactyla > Bovidae > Neotragus > Neotragus pygmaeus. The sequence goes on from SJYV01007170.1 coordinate 1,203,468, forward strand.
ATCTAATATACCCTGGTTTTAGCCAGGGTATCACGGTATCTTAATTTCATGCTAATCAGGAAATGGCTTTCTTTAGGAAGAGCTGTATGGAGGAAAAGATAAAAACACAGGCTTTGAAAAAAATTTTAATGCAGATTGCTGGCTTCCCAGGTTCAAGACTGTGGGTCTATCATTTAAAAGCTATAGCCCTGGGCAAATGAGTTATCCCCTCTAAGGAGTCGCCTTGTAAAATGACAGTGTTTACTTGTAGGCTAGGTGAGGATTCTAAGGGACAATTAAACTTAAGTATTTACACTCAGCCAGGAAGGGTAGTAAATGCTAAATAAATGGTAAAAGGTTTTGTCCTACCCTCCTCTGCCAGGCTCTGAACTGCCAGGAGGGCTGAGCCCCTGCTTCCATTCTTCCAGGTTAGTTTTAGCAGGTGTCTTTGTTCCTCTACCTGGGACCATCCAGGCCAGAATCCTTACAGCTTCATCCCTACCACCCAGACCAGGAGTAGTAACAGTGCCCGGCTGTCACCCGTCCCCTGGGCCCACCATGCTGAACCCCTGTTGGTTCCCTGAAACCCCATCCATATTTCGTCAATGCTTTCTTCAATCAAAACCTTTGGAAGGTACCGTCCATTTCCCATGTGCTTCCCTGGTGGCTCAGATGATAAAGAGTCCACCTGCAGTGCAGGAGACCCAGGTCGATCCCTGGGTTGAGAAGATCCCCTGGAGAAGGAAACGGCAACCCATTCCAGTATCCCATGGACAGAGGAGCCTGGCAGGCTGTAGTCTATGGGGTCACAAAGAGTCAGACACAACTGAGTGACTTTTTCTCCCAAGTGTCTTGATACGGGAGCATCTTCCGCAACGGTCCCACCAAAAGACAGCAGAGCTTACTTACCGAGAGCAGTGATGGAGACGAGAATGCTGGCCCGGCGCTCCCCCACGATCTGCCACTCGTCCACGGCCCGCACCCATTCGGTCACATGGCATTCGTACTGGCCCTCGTCTTCCTTCCTGGTGTTGAAGATGCTCAGGCTGAATGAGTTGGGCTGCACCTGCTCCATCTGGACGCCCCCAAAGCTGCTGCGCTCCCAGTAGGATGTGCCGGGCCCCACAGTGCCATCTCGGTCCAGCCACATGATGTTGCTGCGGCGGTTCTGCCGGTCCACCAGCTGCCAGATGACGGAGAAGCGGCTGAGTGGCCGGCCCGTCGTCCGGATGTTGCAGGTAAGGTGCAGATTGTCGCCCTCCAGGATGACGCTGGCGTTGCTGGCCACATCCACAAAGATGCTGCTCTCTGGGGAGAGGGAGAGAGTGCCACGCTGGGGCTTTCTGGGCTCCACTGTGCCCTCCCCACAGACGTCACAGGAGAAGGGGTACGAATGTCACTCTATTCAAGTACAGGGGACCTGGGAGGATGCAAGCCCTCTGATGCTTGCTGCCGCAAGCCCTGGCTGGCTCTGGGCTTTGCTGCCTGGGATTTTAGATCTGATAACCTAGGAGGGCCTTTGCTGCGTGCAAAGATAACATGTGGGACATTGAGGGCCTAAGACCTGAGACTGAATCAGAACCTAAGAAATATGTCATCAAACATTACCCTTAGGGCATAAAACAATTCATCAGGTATAGTCAGCCCTCCATATCCATAGGTTCCACATAAATGGATTCAACCAACTGTGGATAGAAAAGATTCCCCCCCCCCAAAAAAAAATTCCAGAAAGTTCCAAAAAAACAAAACTTGAATTTTGGCAAATTGGCAACTCTACATAGCATTTACATTGTATTAGGTATAAATAGTCTAGAGATGATGAGTGTAGGTTATATGTAAATCCAAAAAGCCACTTTGCATAAGGGACTTGAGCATTCTCAGATTTGGGATGGTCTTGGAACCAATCTCCCTCAGAGTCTGATGGATGACTGGAATGTGTTCAGCAGGGTTAAGAATTTTTGACTTGGATTTTCAGTGAGTTAAATAGCTTGAAAATTCTACTTCACCTCATCTTCCCGTCATTTAAGGCTACAGCAGTCAAATGAAAGCTGAACATTCATATATTTCACTAGAGTTTTTCAGGGCAATATTAGGAAGCAGGAAAAAAAAGTGACAGGAAGAATTTGGAGGACAACACATGCTTTCTTCCTTGGTTGTGGGCAATAATGCAGTAGCGATGGCCTCATTTCAGAGCGAGTGGTGAGCAACCTTTCAGGCTTTCATCAACACAGAGGAACAGACCAAAGGCAGTGGCTCGCCTTCCCGTGGCCATCCACCTCGCCCAGGGGTTCTGCTGCTCTGACTTTCTGCCAATCAAACTCCAGGATAAGGATTCTACTCCCTTTATTCCTGTGCTACTCACTTAGCTATCTGACCTCCTCCAGTGGAATTATTTAAGCTCTACATGCCTTCTTCAATGGACTAGGTGGGGAGAGTGTTATTTATATTGTGAATTTTTTAAAGATTATAAAGTAAATAAGCCAATGTCTATAAATCACCTAATACATAGGTTTTCAAAAACTGGTCATCATGATAATTAATTTTACTATTCCCATTAACAATTTGTTTTTCATAAAGACTTTGGGTATTTTAATCTACCTTGATTATGCATATATTATTTTGTATAATTATCTATAGAGATCAAAAAGCAAGGCATTAAAAAAACAGAAAGCACCAGATTAATTCAGCTCTCATTTTCTGGGCACCATCCACATGAAACATATACAACAATTTTGAATCAATCAATCAATCTAATCCCAGATCAAGGGGCACACCCAATTACTGAGGGGAAAGGCATATCCATGACCATGCATTTGGAGTCACTCTTAGCCCTGTGTTTTCCCCACAGGCCGAAAGAGGCAAAGATAAGCACTGAGCCGGGGCATGAAGCTCTTGCTATAGTGAACATGTCGGCCACCCATTCTGGATAAGCTTGTTTCATGTGAAAAATAGACAGACTGGGGAATAGGAATTTTCCCAGGAGCCACACCAAGATGATTCATGGTGATGACAGATCTGAGTAGCTACATTTACAGCACTCATGTCTAAAACTAGGATTTGGAGGCAGACAGACCAGGTTCCAGGCCCCAGTCTACTGCCCCCTAACCCTGCAGTCTTGGGGCTCTTACTTAATCTACACAAGCTTTCATTTCTCATGTGCAAAATGGAAGTACTAATAGTCCTACTTTCAAACGTCATGACACTGAGAGTATCAGATCGGATAATTATTTTTCATCATTGTTAATAGTAACAATATTCCTCTTTAGATTAAAGACTCATTAATGACTCACTTCCAGTACTATCAATTCAAAGCGAGAAATTAAAGAAGGGCAACTTTGGCATCAATGGAAAAAAAAGTCTCCTCTTGCCTTAAGCAGAATGACTTACAGGGCATCCCTCCCACCCCCTACTATCACCCTAATGGGCTCTTCTGTAAGCGCTGGCTCATTTGTTACGAGGGCTGCTGTTTGGCGATCTGCTATTTGAGCAAGCCTGAAAAAACCAAGCAGTTAGATGTGAAACTACAAGGAAAAAAAAAAAACACATTCTGCAGCCCAGGCAAAAGCAAATACAGACACAAAGCTAACTGCCCATTTACACTATTTACAAGTGTTTCCAGGCTTGAGAAAAAGGCAGCCAGCAATTTAAAACTCTCTGGATTAAATGAAAACCAGGACAGAACTAATGAGAATCTAAGTGCATGGTCACAGCGAAATTCCAAATCAGGAGACTGATGGTGGAGCACAGGCTAAGCGCAGAGCAGTCGATCTGGAGTTAGAAGCAGGTATTTCTAACGCGATGCAAGCTTGACCACTAAACGGAACCGGCTTAGCCATTCCCTGTATGGTGCTCTGGTCTCTTCCTTCAGAGGATGGACAGAATGCTATTGGATTGGAGGGCTGGGAGTGGAGAAGGAGATGAGATACGCAGAAGCAGTTTGGGCTCTTGGGAGATAAAGCGCCATTAAAATCCAAGTCTTTACTATCACCATTACCGATGTGATTCACTGTGTTCTTTGGTAGACTTACCCACGTGGCCTTGGGGCAGGATCTGGTGGTGCTGGGGGACTCTAACTACCCAGTTATCTGCTGGAAAAGCAATACAGCAGGCCACAGGTCATCAAACAAGTTCTCGGAAGGGGATGGGGAAAACGCTTAGTACAAAACCAGAGGGAGGACACAGTGTGGCTGTCCTTCACTGGGTCCTTAGAGAACAGGGAGGAATTAGTTGCAGATTTAAAAGTAGAGAGTCCGTGGTTAAGGCAAGCCGATTTAAAAGTAGAGTCCGCGGTTAAGGCAAGCACAGACCGACAGGAAAATAGTCAAGAAGGGGCATCCAATTCAACAAATTCCATTCTACAAATATTCAGCAAGCATCTACCCTATGCAAAGCACCATGCTAAGCATTGCAGGGGGGAATAAGAGAGAAAAGAATTTCAAGACAATGAGATGTGTGTCAGAGAGCAATTAAAAAAAAAAAAAATAAGCACAAAAGAAAGCCATCCTGTTGGTGAAAAAAGAAAAAAAAAGAGCAGCAAGACCCCTGTTGTCTGTTTTTTTCTTCACACTTTAAACTGTATTAAAAATGTCAAAGTGTAAATAAAAATGTAAAGGGAATCATTACAGGCCTAAGAGAAAGAACAGTTTGAGCAGTGGAGAAAAAGGTTAAAGGTTAGTGTAAAAACGTCACCACCTTGTTTAAAATCAGAGCATTCTAAGGTTTCTCTTTTTACTAAAAATAAAACTATGAGAGAAATGAGATATTAATAAGGACATGCTGATACTATGAATGATTAAACTCAAGATAAGCAAACACAGGCAGTCCCCTAATCCCCCAATCCTGACCAATACCCACCCAGACAATGCCAGCTACAAGCAGGCAGGGAGCCCACCTAAGCAACCCTGGAAATGATCTAAGCTTTAAAAGCCTATGCTCCAGGATGATGTGAGAGGTCCCAGCCACTGACTTTTAAAAACCCACTTCCAGAAGGGAAGAGACAATTAGGGAAATGCCAATCCCTACACCCTCAAACCCAGAAAGCAAATCTTTCCTAGTAATGCTCTTTAGGATTTAAAATCCTCCCATAAAAGACCAACCCTCTTAAGTGAGGTTTCAAGACAGGCACCCACTCATTTCTTCTGGGATTTAATTCCCACATGGGAGTGAACAGCTGTGCTGGAGTCCTGGTTGGTCTCCAAGCTGAGCTGGCACTGTTGGCATTTTTACAGAGCTGCTAGCATTTGGATCTGCCAGGCCCCTCGCCAGCCTGCAAACACACACCTGATGCTCTGCCTACTAGAGGGGGGAGGGGCAGGGTGCTAAGTGTGGGCAGGTGAGCTGGAGAAAGGAGGGAAGTTTTCTCTGCCAGCTGCTTGATCCTGCCCTGCCCTCCCCACAGCTCTTCTCTTCTCCCCAGACTTCCCTGAGACGATGCTAGCTCTAGGACCAGACCAGTGGGAGGAGGGAAAGGAAGCCGTCCCTCCCTATACTTACTGATGGGGAGGACAATGATGGGTATGTTCTTGGGACGCTTGCTCTCCTTGTCGATGAATTCCCCGGTTACTGTTTTCTCCCTCTCCGTCACACGACAGTTGTATTTGCCGCTGTCCTCCTGGCGGAGGTGGTAGATCTTCAGCACGAAGACACTGTCGCTCTCCTTGACCACTTGGAGCTCGCCCCTGGCCTCCCGATGGGCGAATTCACTGTTGAGGACTGGCACGGCATTGGGCCCCATGCTGGCGATGAGTGAGCTGTTGAAGGCCCAGGAGACAGCGAAGTAACGGTCGGGAACATTCTGCGCCTCCAGGATGCATCTGAACTCCATCGGCTCTCCTACCGTGTACAGCCGCTTCTCCGTCTCCAGCCGAACGGTGAACTCTTTGTCTGAGAAAACAAATAACAAGGTGGATGCATTCTGGGTGACTAAGGGCCCCAGCGCTCCAAGCTGCATCAGCAAATTCCCACCGTCGCCACCTTCTCAACAAGCTGACTACTGGGAAGGCACTGCCACACCTGTCTTAAGAGAAAACTCTCGAATATCTCAGAGGAAACTCAAAGGTAGCTGGACCCAGAAAGTTGAAGGGTCTTGTCAATCCCAATCAAGATGACGAAGCTCTGTCTGCAGCTTATAATGCCTTAGATTTCACTCCCAGGGAGCAGCAAGCAATATCACTCCTAATTTCACTTGCACAGCAGATTACAAAGGTCCAACCTTGATCTATATGCCCAGAACTCCATCAAAGCATCAGGAGTACAAATATTTTCAGTAGATATTATAGACATTACCCTGCTAGACTTGAGAGACAAAATTACCCAGTGACCCAGGTGCTGACCCCAATCTTAATAAATATTCTTTCAGTCTATTTATCTATCTGGAGAGAGAAAAAAAAAATGTCTATTTTTCTCAGTCTATTTATATAGAGAGAGAAAAATGTCTTCCACCCTCATGTGAATACCGGAAATAAAAAGACAATCCCTAACAGAATTGCATAGGAAAAGTAAAAACTAATGTCTTTTCACTAGTCCATCATCCGTGGGATCAAATCTCTAAAAGATGGAGGGGGCAAGTACCTACTTCTGCTGACAGCCACATGACCTCTAAAACAGTCAGTGAACCCAAGCGCCCTTCAAAGAACCAGAAGCTTAATCAGGAATAGGGGGAGGGGCAGGGCAATGGTCAAAGAAGGGCTCACCGCCACCAACTGTCCCGCACCACCATGCCATGAGACAATCATCGTGCCTCACGGGCACTGGTGGCAGAGGACAAAGCAGTGAAGGGCTGGAGAAGCTTCTGGAAACAGAGTCACAGAGCCTTGGGTAGGGGAGGCTGTAGCTTCAACCACTGCCCAAGTCCTTCTCTTCCAGCTCTGTTCCTCTAAACAGAACACGGAAGGGAGAATCTCATCACGGGGATGTTTGAATTCCTTGTAGAATCATAAGCTCCAATCTCAACTGTCTTCCTTACACTGGCATTCCAAGTCTTTACCTCTATTATCAGGGCCTTTGCCTCATTCTTTTTTTTTTGGCCACCCTGTGTCACATGTGGGATCTTAGTTACCATGCTGCTGCTGCTGCTAAGTTGCTTCAGTCGTGTCCAACTCTGTGCGACCCCAGAGATGGCAGCCCACCAGGCTCCCCTGTCCCTGGGATTCTCCAGGCAAGAACAATGGAGTGGGGTGCCATTTCTTTCTCCAATGCATGAAAGTGAAAAGTGAAAGTGAAGTCGCTCAGTCGTGTCCGACTCCTAGCGACCCCATGGACTGCAGCCACCAGGCTCCTCCGCCCATGGGATTTTCCAGGCAGGAGTACTGGAGTGGGGTGCCATTGCCTTCTCTGTTAGTTAGCATGACCAGGGATCAAACCCTCGCCCCCTGTGTTGGAAGCACAGTCTTAAGCACTGGACTACCAGGGAAATCCCACCTTGCCTTGTTCTTATCCCCTATCCCATGCACTATTCAAGCAGATGAGAATCCCATTTCCCTAAAAACACAGGAATCACAAGAGCACTTGGTTCCACATTACCCTTCTCGTTTTGTACCCACCCATTCCTCAGGCTCTTCATCTCCTCCCTTCCCACCGGAGCCAGTGTCTTGCCCCAAATACCTATCTTCTCCAGCGAATCAGCCTCTTCCTTTTATTACCCAAACTTGCTGATAATGTGAACTAGACTCAGTGACTCTAGGGTCTCACTTCCAAAGTGACACCTGTTGCCTCCACTTCCCCTCCCAAAAGACCAACCTGAGAGATGTGGGTTTCACTCTGCCAGCCTCTGTCTAGACACACACACCCACATGGGACTGAACCCATGTCAGCTGCCAGACACTGCAGTAACTTATAACTCAACGTCAGTGATTTAAACAAACAAAAAATCACCCCTTCCACATAAATGCCACCAAAGACTTACAAACAGGCCCCCAGACCTCAGACTTCCCACTTCCTCAGAGGGAGGCTGGCTGCAACTGTGGCAGTCTTCCTGAGAGTCTTCTGATCTCATGAGATTCCCCCTCCTGGCATGGTGAAGCCTTCACATTGCCAGGTTAAGATGAGATTCCTCCCTTCTGCCCAGCAATTTGCCCTTGTTCTTCCCTAGTCAATTAAACCTCCATACACTGATTCATGCTTTTTCCAATCCCCTCTCCCTCCTCAGCTCACTGAAATTTTGCTTCTGACCTTCTCCCACACTTCACTGACTGAGCAAATGTCTCCGGTGACACCCCCGCCCCCCAACCCATCACAGCCGAAGGCTTAGCCTCTGGACCGGCTCTTCTGCTTTGTGTCCATACCACTTTCCTTCCTGCTTCTTGCCAACTGGCCTGACCACTCGGTTTCTCTGTCACTGGGACTTGCTTCCTTGACCACCTCTCACTGCCACAGTTCTCCTGGGTCCTTTCCCAATTTCATCCCACGGGCTTCTCCTGGGGCCTCATCAGTCCCAAGTTCAACCTCAAACTGAGCTCCATGTCTGATGACATGCTGGCTGCTTCACACACAGAGCATCTCCATGAGAGTCTGCTTGCAGGATGGCCTCCTTGACCAAAACTGACAAGAACAAAAGAAAAGCCAACCAGTGCTGCCACCAAAGGGGAAGCAGAGGCTTTCAAGTCTGACTTGGCACATTACCGCATCCGCCCTTATCACAGCTCAAGGCATCACCCTGAGCCCCAGCCTCAGGGCTCCCAAGGGCTGGGCTCCTCTTTCCCTAGTCCTCTCCGTTCCGTCTGCCCCTGACACCCACTGCTCCCTTCCCAGGTCACTGCCACCGGCCCAGCTGTGGCCTCATCAGCCCTTCCCTCCCTGGTCTCCTGACTTCAGAGCCAACCTGTCAGGTCAACCCTAGGTGGCCTCCATGGTTTTTCCTTTCTCAAACCCAGTCTGATTGTGCCACTGATGTGTTTCCAAATCTCTATTCCCTCCTCCAAGTGTCTACAGCACTGGTTTTCAGACTTTGCTTGGGCAGAGGAGAGTGGGGGTCTTCCTTTCCTCGTACAAAGTCTTTTATTGCCCGATATAGAAAACATTTGGTTGAGGCAAGGAGGGGACACTGTAGGCCTCACATGCCTTCCTTCAGCACCTCCCACCATGGCGTCTACACACACACACACACACACACACACACACACACACACACACACACACACACACACACACACACACACACACA
>SJYV01007170.1:1212670-1242397 GCA_006410875.1 Neotragus pygmaeus
CACACACACACACACACACACACACACACACACACACACACACACACACACACGTGTCCACCACAAAGCAACTGCTCAGGCACCTCTATGGGGCTCCTACGAGTCCAAGGAGAACAGCGTGAGAGATGCTTGGACCAGAGAGTCAAAGCCAAGCTCACGTTACAGCAGATGGGGCTTCAGGCCATCTTTCCTATCTCCTATCTCTTATCTCTCACCACTCATATCTGGAACTCAGCATCTGCCTACCCTTGATTTCTCTGTGCTTGCCAAACATGACAAACAATTCTGTACCTTTACGCTTCTCCTCCTGATGCCTGCTCAAGCTTCAAGCCTCAACTCAAAGTCACCAAATGTGTTGGTTTTCCTGACTCTGCTTTAACGACCCCATCCAGGGAAAACACTGTTGTCAGAAGAATTATATTCACTGTGTGCCCAGGGCACCCCATCCACCACACCATCATCACACTCACTGCCCTCCACTCAGCCCCTGGCTTTCATATCTGCAGTTCCCTAAGGCAGGGACCAAGTGTTCTTCATCTCTGAGTCCCCGAGGCCTATCACCACACCTGCAATGCTGCAGAGACTTACTAAATGTGATGGAAATGAAGTAAGAGAAGGACAACACTGGGGCTACAACCACTGAACCAGAACATCACTGGGACACGGAGTGAAGTCATCGACTTTTTGTTTTTTTCACCTAGTTTTCCCTTTGCTTAGTCTGGATATATTTGCTGAGCAAATTCAAAAAAAAAAAAAAAAAAATCCTCATTCCAAATTGGCAAGATTAAAATAAAGAAGATTAACTGATGCAACCTAATTTAAAAGCATTAAGACTCAAAAATGTGGCCCAGACTTTTGAAGCTGCTCTTAAAACCAGCCAGGAAGGGAAGGGATAAATATGAAATAAAGCGCCTTCTGTGGATTTCTTAGTACCAGAAGTTTCAGAAGCCGCTAAACACTCTGGATCCTACAGAACAGATAAAGTGCTCCCAGTCCAGGAGCCTAACCCTCCTTGTAAAGTTCTAACACCCGTCAGGCAGCCAGAGAATCGCTTCCGCCCTGTTGGCTCTAGTGCTGTGCTTGTAGACTGTCTACACTGCAAGTGTACTGAAAACTCAGCTTCCCAGGTCCCAGCCCGGAAGCCTGACCCAGGAATTGGTACTGCCCAAGCTTGGGCATCTGTGCTATTAGGTAAGTCAGAAGCACAGCCCCAGAATGACAGAACAAGTGGCAAGAGAGCTATGCAGAGACCAAGACCACCACCATTTAACTGGAGCAAATGGGGCAGGCGAGTCAGGAGACAAGTCCTGAAGAGAAGTTCCCCCCACAGCTTGTACTTCAGGCACTCCAGCTCATCTCCCACAAACCACACCTCTGACTGTCAGAAAAATGGCAGCCCCTCGTTAGAGGTGAGCAGCAATGCAAGGACCCCTGGGCACTTCCTGCATCTCCATGCTGGCACAACCATACCCTCCAACCAAAATCAGTGGACTGAGTGCCCACAGTACGCCTGCCCCCAGCCCAGCTGAAGCAGCCACCAGCAGCTGTCAGCTCTAATCTGAAGCCCAGCTGGACTCAGGGGCTGGGAGAGCGCAGTGAGAGAGGGTCAGGGTTTGGGACACCTGGCCCCTAGGGACCCAGAGTACTTGCAGAGTCATCAAAGGAGTCTGCACCACCTCCCGCCAGACAGACTCACCGGTGGGCTGGACGGTGACCACGGTCCCCTCGGAACGCTTTCGGGTCATGGGGTACCACGAGCCGTCCGGGTCCTGGATCCACTCGGTGGCCTCGCAGTAGAACTCGCCCTGGTCGAAGGGCTGCAGGTGGAAGATGGTGAGGCGGAAGGTGGTGCCCCCCAGCTTGTCCAGGCGCACTTCCCCCAGGCTCTGCCTCTGCGCGTACTCGCTGCTCGACTGCAGCACGAAGTTCCGGCTCAGGGCGATGACCTCCACCGGCTTCTCGCCACCCCGCTGCCGGAGCCAGGCCACCGACACGTGGCTGTGCTGCAGCGTCTCCGTGGACGTGTCACATGTGAGCTCCAGGCGGTCCTGCTCCACTTTGTGCAAAGTCTGGGGCACAGAGGTGGCCTGCAGGGTGTCCGGGATCACTGCAACACAGGAACCGCCCCAAGCATGGTCAGGAGGCCACAGATCTTACACTCGAGGGGCTCAGTGCCAACCCACCCGGGCTTCCACAGTTCTGTGGGGCCACGGAGGACCCTGGGCAGCACAGAAACAGAACGAGACTTCTGCCTGGATTTGGACTGCAACTGTTTGGCACTTACACTTCCTGTCTGGTATTTCAATAACACTTGGATAAAAAGTAGGTTGGGAGCAGAGGGATAAATTGGGAATTTGGGATTAACAAAGACACACCATAAATATAAAATAGAAAACAACAAGGGCTTACTGTATAGTACAGGGAACTATATTCAATATCTTATAATAACTTATAACAGAAAGCAATTTGAAAAAGTACATATATATTTACGTGTGTGTGTGTAAGTGAATCACTCTGCTGTATACCTGAAATATTGTAAATCAGCTACACTTCAATTAAAAAATTGATAAACTAATGTTTGTAGACACTGCATTTCATTTTACACAATAAATGAACTCACTGAAAATAACACGTCAAAGAAATTTTATGTCAGGTGAAATAAGACTTTGTTGTTCAAGGTGAAATTGCTTTCAGTAACTTTAACTTGGCTACTGACTCATCTTCAGACAAAAGGAGTTCCTGGAAGTTGGAGCGTCACATTTTCTATACAACGTGCTCATTTTCTCCTTTCTGGGCACTCCACGCCCATGTTCCCCCAACTCACGTCAGCAATGCAGTGCTCTAGAAAAACTATTTCTTCTTTTTTTTTTTCTTTTTTTTAAAAAAAGAAAGGGTTGTGGTAGAGAGAAATAGCAGGGTCCTCCATTCTTTAGTGGGTTTAATTTTCATATAACTCATGTGTCAACAGGTGTTCGTGGGCTGGAAGGAGGCCATGAAAGGAGGACGAGTCAGGCAAGCGATAAGGTTACCTCTGTGGTCGCCTGGTCAGCATTTTACTCTGGAGACTAAACACCGTCCTCTTCTCTGATTTGAAGGGTGGAAATTTCGATTTCCAGTTTTTATTATCTTATTTAAGCCTGGAAGTTATGACTTGGACAGAAAAACAGAATGGCCTTGATATTTCTGACCATCCACTTTGGGAAACACTGTGGCCCAGGGCCAACCAGACGGAAATCTCCCTGCCCCCGCCCTCCCTCCTCCAGCTCCCTCCCTCAGCTGGGGAGCACAGGGGTAAACGGAGACTGGGGCACAAAGAGCTGGCGCAGTTCCTTACTCTGACACCAAAGGACACACAGACCCACTCCAGGTCTGAGCAAGCCGCCCTTGCTTCCTGACACAGCAGCACCTCCGGTGGCTCAGAGGCGCCATCTAAAGGCCCGTCCTCTCCTGGAGGTTTGCCCTCTTCCTGCAGATGACACATGCTTCATCTTCCTCATCAGTTCTTCAGCTTATCAACCACAAATGTCCGTGCCTTATGTTTTTATATCCCCTTTCATCAGTTAGAGAGGGTCAGGTAACCTCCTCTTAAGTTCTTAACATCTGCATGAGCTTCTTTAAGTTGCAGCTTCAACCTTCTATTTACAAGTGAACACACAAAACGTGCTTCACCTATGCTCCTTCAGTTCAGTTCAGTCGCTCAGTCGTGTCCGACTCTTTGCGACCCCATGAATCACAGCACGCCAGGCCTCCCTGTTCATCACCATCTCTCAGAGTTCACTCAGACTCATGTCCATCGAGTCCATGATGCCATCCAGCCATCTCATCCTCGGTCGTCCCCTTCTCCTCCTGCTCCCAATCCTTCCCAGCATCAGAGTTTTCTCCAATGAGTCAACTCTTCACAGGAGGTGGCCAAAGTACTGGAGTTTCAGCTTCAGCATCATTCCTTCCAAAGAAATCCNCCAGGCAAGAATACTGGAGTGGGTTGCCATTTCCTTCTACAATGCATGAAAGTGAAAAGTGAAAGTGAAGTCACTCAGTCATGCCCAACTCTTAGCGACCCCATGGACTACAGCCTACCAGGCTCCTCCGTCCATGGGATTTTCCAGGCAAGAGTACTGGAGTGGGGTGACTGTATAGATCACAACAGAATTATGGAAAATTCATAAAGAGATGAGAAAACCAGACAACCTTACCTGCCTCCTGAGAAATCTGTATACAGGTCAAAGAAGCAACAGTTAGAACGGCACATGGAACAATAGCATGGTTCCAAATCAGGAAAGGAGTACGTCAAGGCTGTATATTGTCACCCTTCTTATTTAACTTATATGCAAGATGCCGGACTGGATGAAGAACAAGCTGGAATCAAGATTGCTGGGAAAAATATCAATAACCTCAGATACACAGATGACACCACCCTTATGGTAGAAAGCGAAGAAGAATTAAAGAGCTTCTTGATGAAAGTGAAAGAGGAGAGAGAGGAGAGTGAAAAAGTTGGCTTAAAGCTCAATATTCAGAAAACTAAGTTCATGGCATCTGGTCCCATCTCTTCATGGCAAATAGAGGGGGAAACAATGGAAACAGTGATAGACTTTATTTTGGGGGGCTCCAAAATCACTGCAGATGGTGACTGCANAGAGGAGAGTGAAAAAGTTGGCTTAAAGCTCAATATTCAGAAAACTAAGTTCATGGCATCTGGTCCCATCTCTTCATGGCAAATAGAGGGGGAAACAATGGAAACAGTGATAGACTTTATTTTGGGGGGCTCCAAAATCACTGCAGATGGTGACTGCAGCCATGAAATTAAAAGATGTTTGCTCCTTAGATGAAAAGTTATGACCAACCTAGACAGCATATTAAAAACCAGAGACATTACTTTGCAACAAAGGTTTGTCTAGTCAAAGCTTTGGTTTTTCCAGTAGTCCTGTATGGATGTGAGAGCTGGACTATAAAGAAAGCTGAACACTTAAGAATTGATGTTTTTGAACTGTGGTGTTGGAGAAGACTCTTGAAAGTCCCATGGACTGCAAGGAGATCCAACCAGTCCATCCTAAAGGAAATCTGTCCTGAATATCCACTGGAAGGACTTATGCTGAAGCTGAAGCTCCAATACTTTGGCTACCTGATGTGAAGAATTGACTCATTGAAAAAGGCCCTGATGCTGGGAAAGATTGAAATGCGGGAGGCGAAGGGGATGACAGAGGATGAGATGGTTGGTTGGCATCATTGACTCAATGGACATGAGTTTGAGTAAGCTCTGGGAGTTGGTGATGGACAGGGAAGCCCGGCGTGGTGCAGTCCATGGGTTGCAAAGAGTCAGGCACGACTGAGCGACTGAAGTGAATTATGGAAAATAATACAGAGGTTGTGCAAAAAAAGTAAAAACAGTACTACCATATGACTCAGCAATTCCACTTCTGGATATTTACCTAAAGGAAACAAAAATATTAACTTAAAAACATACATGAACATTTATGTTCACTGCAGCATTATTTATAACAGCCAAGACATGTAAGTAACCTAAGTGCCCATCAACTGATGAATGAATAAACAACATGTGGTATATAAATACAATGGAATATTATTCAATCATAAAAAGGGAGGAAATCCTACCATTTTCAACAACATGATAGACCTTGGGGGTGTTATGCTAAGGGGTGGAGAGGTGGGAAGTGGGTGAAGGTGGTCAAAGGGTACAAACTTTCAGTTACAAAATAAACAAGTCCTAGGGATATAATTTATAGCATGGTAACTACAGTTAAGAATACTGTACTGTATATTTGACATTGCTAGGAGAATAAATCTTAAAAGTTCTGTAACTACTGTGGCAATGTAGTTAACTAGTTAATGTTAATTAACTAGATTTGTGGAGGCAATCACTCTGAAACCAAGCAGGATCCTGCCAGGCCTTCCTGGGTACAAAAGCCCCTCTCTGTCCCCCATTTCTTGACTATAGAAAGAGGCTTTAAGTCTTCCTAGGCCTTCCCCACGCGTAGAAGGTGATGGCACCTCACTCCAGTACTCTTGCCTGACAAATCCCATGGACGGAGGAGCCTGGTAGGCTGCAGTCCATGGGGTCACTGAGAGTTGGACACGACTGAGCGACTTCCCTTTCACTTTTCACTTTCATCTATTGGAGAAGGAAATGGCAACACACTCCAGTGTTCTTGCCTGGAGAATCCCAGGGGCGGGGGAGCCTGGTGGGCTGCCGTCTATGGGGTCACTCAGAGTTGGACACGACTGAAGCGACTTAGCAGCAGCAGCAGGCCCTCCCCAAGTTCCAAAGAGCAGACTCAACCAGTAACTAGTTAGAGAACTGAGGAAGTAATTAGTTAGAAAACTGAGGAAATACAAGAACAAAGGAAAAGCAGTCTAGCAAGAAAAGTAATGATAGCTTAAAGCAACATTGCAGAGACCAAACAGACACTGGGCTCCTACTTTCTCAAGAGACATGTAACAATCTGATGCGTATCTCTGAGTTGTTCTGCAGGAACCAAGACCGTAAGGTGGAGGATGGAGACTATATGCTGACCACAAGCACTAGACCCCAAAGTGGTTAGAACCAGAAGGTTGATGGTTAAGGTTTCCAAAACAATACCCCATTACCTCACCACCAACCCCTGAGAAGAAAGGTCACGAGCTGATCACACATTCTGCAACCCTCACCTGTAATGTTGCCTTTGAAAACTCTTCTCTGAAAGCCATTGGGGAGTTTGGATCTTTTGAGCATTAGCGGCCTTGCTTGGTGCCTGCAATAAGCACTGTGCTTTCCTCACCACAACCAGTCAGTAGACTGGCTTTGTATCTGGCAGGAGACCAGAGTTTGCTTTGGTAACAATTTTACCATACATACAATACTGAATCATTATGTTGTACATTTGAAACTAATACAATGTTATATGTTAATTATATCTGAAGAAACATGTTTTTATAGAGAAAAGAAACTCATAAACAAAAAAAAGGACTAGAAAGAAAATCCTGGGTGAAAAAAAATGGCAACTGATTTTTATTTTCACTTCTTCCCTTAGACCTTTGCGAACAGTATAATTAGGAAAACACATTTAACCAAAATAAAAACAATGCATGATTACGAAATTTCTTCTGTTTTGACTAATGTGATATATGAATAATAATGAAACACAGCAGGACTCTATGGGGACCTCCTGGATACAAATCCTTTTCAGGTTTCTCATTCATAGGAAGTAGGTTTCATCCAGCCTCCTTGACCTTCTCTGAATTCCCAAGGGCAGATTCAAAGAGTTGCTAATCAGAGAATTTAATGACCAATTTGAGTAAACTCAGGGAGACAGTGGAGGATAGAGGAGCCTGGCGTGCTACATAGTCCACGGGGTTGCAAAGACTAAACAACAATCAGAGAAGGGAGAGAAATGTAGATATTGAGAAGAAACAGTCACGAAACAATAGTACCACCATGGGACAGGGTCTGGATTCTTCCTCAAGGATTACACAAAAACAATGCCTTCCCTGGAGGTCCAGCGGTTAAGACCACACTTCCACTGCAGGGAGCATGGGGCACAGGTTTGGTCCCTGGTCAGGTAAGAATACTGGAGTGGGTAGCCAGTCCCTTCTCCAGGAGATCTTCCCAACCTGGGGATAAAACCTGCATCCCCTTGGTCTCCTGCATTGCAGGCAGATTCTTTACCATCCGAGACACCAGGGAAGCCCATGCCATGTGGCAAAACCAAACAAACCAAAAAAACATCAATACTTTTGAATTCTGCAGGTACTAAGCCCCCATCCTGCTTCCCTGGTGGTCAGACGGTAAAGAATCCGCCTACAATGTGGGAGAACTGGGTTTGATCCCTGGGTTGAGAAGATTTCTTGGAGGAGGGCATAGCAACCCACTCCAGTATTCTTGCCTAGAGAAGCCCATGGACAGAGGAGCCTGGAGGCTGTAGCCCGCGGGGTCCGCAAAGATTCGGACATGACTGAGCGACTAAGCACAGCACTCAGCACAGGTACGAAGGCCCCCACCCAGAGGATGGTAACCTCAGGTTATGCTGGAGATTCCTGGAGCACCACCCTATTACCTCACCACCAACCAATCAGAGTCAGACATAACTAAGAAACTTCACTTTCTTTTTTCCTTCTAACCAATGAGAAGAAAGTCTGCACACAGCAGAAGATAAAGAAGACTCTGACCACCCAGCCGGATGACTTTCCCTTTCATGGTCAGGCAGAATCTTTGTTGGGAGTTGGGCATGAACGTCATCTCCCCAGGTTATCAACCTCCTGAATAGAGTAACCTTTCCTTTCCAACCATATTCATCTCTTACGCGGCTTTCAAGCAGCCAAACTCAAGTTCAATAAAAATAAAATCTATGTATTTGGTTTTTGTCACTGGTTCCTGACCCACAGCTTCTAAAACTCTTGGACTTTCCTGAGTTAGTGTCTTTTGTCATTCACAAGGAGCCTCTGGGAAGAAACAAGTTTATGCTAATGAGGTAATTCAAGGTGAGTCGTTAGTTTCAGTGGGACTGGCTGCACTCAAAGGGGTGGACGTTTCAGCCCCACCCTCTGAAGTTAAAGGAGGAGAAAGGGGTTGGAAGTAGAGTTTAATCACCAGTGGCCAAAGATTTAATCAATCATGCCTATGTAGTAACACACTGCCCCCACTGCTCTGCGTAAAAACCCTAAATGACAGGATTAGGAGAACTTCCAGGTCAAAGTGCTGGGGCGTGGCACACCCGGAGAGCTACTCCCTCACCCTCGACTAACAGGAAATGCGGAGACAACAGAGTGTGACTTCCAAAGCAAAAAGACAGTGGGGTTTCTGCCTCGCTCTATGGGCTCACATATCCTGAGGAAAGCCAAATGCCATGTCACAAAGACACAAGGCAGGCCTATGACCAGGCCCACATGAGTGCCAACAACCAGCCACAGTCACCTTGGAACCGCCTCCTCCAGCCCCAGGCAAGATCAATGACTGTGGCTTCAGATGACATCTTGACTACACCCTCCCTGGGAGCCCCAGCACCAGAGCTAAAGCTAAGATGCTCCTGAATTCCTGATCCACGAAAACTGTATGAGAGAATAATGCTTACTATTGTTTTATACTCTGGGTTTGTTGTTTGCTTGTTTGTTTTCGCTTTAAGAATTATATTCACAATTGCAGTAACTAGTGGTTCAGCAGAACACAGTTTCTCCAATCAAGATTTTTATTTTAGGAAAAATTTTTTAGAGCAGTTTTACATTTACAATAAAAGTGAGAATTTACTGTTCCTTTAAGTTTGGAGGTAACTTTTTTTTGTACCAACATATGAATGATAAAGATACCAATGGGTCTTAAAATGGAATGAAAAATTATATTACATGAACTTGTGTATGTTCTTCTAGAAAAGAGTTCCATAAACTTCAAGAGATTCCCAAAAGGTTTCAAGATCCAGGAAAAAAAGAAAAAGATTAAGAATCATTGCTTTAGACAATAAATAGTGGGAAAGGCTATGTCCTTTCAGATTAGTTTGGACAGTTCCTACTCACATAAACACATGATATGAACTAGTTGAACACATGAACTAGTTGTTTGCTCCCACTTTTTCCTTTGTGCTGAGTCCTAGACAACCTGGCTAGGGGCAGTATGATTCAGGAGTTAAGTGAGCAGGGAGGGGCGGCTGCTGTGCCTGTGAAAGTCAGCTTCTCATGCATTTCTGGAACATGCCTGGGCTGAGAGACTCACATCTCTATCTAATGTCTAATTCAAGACACGTAAGTGAGAGTGTCAAAGTGTCAGAAGGATCTAGCTCACCATCCCACATCTATTTCAGTTGTGACCTCTATAATCCTCAGAGCTCAATCAGCACACACCTTTTACAAATTCTACATGTGACTCGGCCACATAAGTATAATTCTTTACCTGTAAAATGGGAATAATGTAATACAACATATATCCAGCTCAGAGATAATTCTAGAGATCAAATACTACCGTGAAAGTCATCAAATGAATATTTTAAAATGTCTTCTTGGTTCTATCAACATGAGATAGGTACCAATCCAAAAACAGGAAAAGTTTTTCTAAGTACAAAACCATTAAAGAGAACATTAATGTTTNGGGATTGAACCTGGGCCCCCTGCACTGGGAGCTCAGAGTCTTAGCCACTGGACCACCAGGGAAGTCCCTAGTTAACTTCTTAAATAAAATTTCTAAAGCATTCTTTTTTCTCTTAGATCAATGATACATAAATGAAGGCACCCATGAAAAAGAATTTTAAAGTTAAACAATTTCACATGCATTTTGACAACATGATCCAGCTTCTCCCAACTTTAAATATGAAGAGCAGAGAGTAAATAGTTTGATTTCTAGGTCTCAGGAAACTTACTTATTAGCTGAAAAAAGAAATTTCAAAGCACATAGGATGTCCAAAGAAGTTTAGGGTTGTATGAATACTTTGAGGGACAATGACCTTTGTGGCAATATAGCTTTGATTAATGTCCTTAAGCCGTTTTTTGACATTATACCCCTGTAGAGATCTCTGCCTTGACTGGTTACACTAGGAGCTGTCTCCTTTTTAAAAAAATTTCCCCCAAGGCTGGGGGAGGGGGATGCACTGTTCCTGGAAGTATTGCAATACCAGGTCGATGCGTGGAGTGGACGGAGCAAGCTCCTATTCCAACTTCCTGCTCCAAAAACTCATTTAATATATTGTCCTCGGATAGAGAATGTATCAGATATTAAACTGATAGGAACAGATACTACACTTGATCTTGGCCCAAAGGCTGAGAAGCGATCCTTCTAATTCTTAATAGATCACTGGCACCTGGGCCAGTTCTTTCGGGGACTTTAGCTTACTTGCTTTTACTTACAACCTCTCTTTTGTACTCAAAATGTTTCTTCAGAATGCAACATTTGGATAACAGTGATATGCAGCTTTGAAACTTGTTTGGTAACCTTTTCAAGACTAGTACACATTAACTATTGTTTCACTTTCTGCACACATTAGCATAATCTGAGCTGGTTTTCAAATAAAAGTCACTTAAGCTCTGCAGAGCAACAAAACAAAAACAAACAGACACAAATGAAACGTCACTGAACAATAACTACCATATATTAAGTGCCTACTCTGTATCGGGTCCTAACTAGACTTGATTTAAGTTACTGAGGCTCAGATATGCCCATGATTACATGGCTGGTCTGCAAATCAATCTGCAAATCTGTCCCTGGCCTTTAGTGCCTCTGATCTCTCTCAAACACAGACTTCCTAGGAGCTTCCCTAGTGGCTGGGATGGTAAAGAATCTGCCTGCAGCGCAGGAGACCTGTGTTTAATCCCTGGGTTGGGAACATCCCCTGGAGGAGGGCATGGCAACCCACTCTAGTATTCTTGCTTGGAGAATCCGATGGACAAAGGAGCCTGGCAGGCTACAGTCCATGGGGTTGCAAAGAGTTGGTTGTGCTTAGTGACTAAGCATACATGCATGGTAAGCACAGAGTCCCTATATTTGAGTCTTTTTAGAATGTTCTTTAATTACTAGCTATTTCTATGGAAAAAATGGCCAGACTGCTCCTGGTTTGACTCGATCTCCTTTTAAGAAATGCAGCTCTCTCTCTTCACTGAAAAGAGTAGTCCCTTTACTTCCTCCATTCTTACCAAGATTCATAATCGTTAACACAGGTCCATTCTAGCAGGCTCTATCTCATCTGCTCTGCAGATGAAGAGGCAGGTGTAGCAGTGTGAGTCAGAGGTGAGGGTGGGAGTGGGGTGGAGGAGAGAAAGCAGAGAGGAAAAAGCTACCACTCTGCTATGGACCTCACACATGACTGCCCTCTTGTTAAGAGATTAATGGAGAGACCAGGTTTTCCTGGTGACGATGGGACGACTACTTGAAATCTTGAACTATCTGATACCTAGCTAAAATTTTGCAGGGCTTCTCTGGTGGGCTTAGCGGTAAAGAATCTGCCTGCCTATATAGGATGCATGGGTTCAAGCCCTGGAGAGGGAAGGATCCCCTGGAGAAGGAACTGGCAATCCACTACAGTATTCTTGCCTGGAGAATTTCATGGACAGAGGAGCTTGGCAGGCTACAGTCCACGGGGTCGGAAAGAGCTGGATATGACTGAGCGACTAACACTCTCATTTTTCAACCATTAGCAAGAGACAAAGAACAAAGGGACACAGTGAGAACTCGGCACCTCACGATTCCCATACTCCTTTCCCTTAGGCATTCGCTTCTTCCTCATAGAGATGAAGGATTCCTGTTCTAATCTTTTCTTTCTGCCCCCTCTCCTCCGATTTCCAAACTAGTCACAGGACTTTCAGTGTTCTCAACCACAATGTCACTTACGGAGGGGTATTCACTCTTCACGGGTAGTTTGTTCACGTAGTTATAGGTCTTATCTTTTTCGATGGGGCATCTGATTCCAGACTTACAACCATCAGACTCAGGAATGGGAAAGGGAACTGGGATGCCCATCACAATGCCATGTACCACAGCCTTGCTACCTTGAGACTGAGTATCTAAGAGGGAAACAAAAAAGGAGAGAGAATCAGATAGCGAAACAATAGCCTAGTTCCAAACTCTAAANCCACTGCCTGGTGGTAGCCTGCCCCAGGGGCACCCATCCATGCCTGGTCCTCCTGAAGGTGCCAGGAAACAATCAGATCCAAGAAAGGGGAAGGAAAGGGGGCCGAGGCCAGGCCTTCACGCACTCAGGAGGCTTCCCCATGGGCATCGAAATCCCCCGGCAACGGGGATGCTATTCCTACTCCACTGTGAGGAAGCTGAGGGCTAAGGGGTCAAGGATTCACCCAAGATCATCAAGTCAGCAGGAGTCGGGGAAATGGCAACAGCCAGGGCTTGAGGGCAGGGCTCTTTCTGGCCCTGCAGGCAGGTTCACCAGTGGGCTCTTGATCTCTCCAGACTTGTGACCCCGATTCACAAGTGCATGTGCTACAGGACAAATAGCCACACGTTCTCACTCCGGATATCACTGCTTTAGAAAGGATGACCCGTGCTTCCTTCCATGGACCCCTACCAAGAACACCGTTCAGGAAATGTTGCCACAAATAAAAGAAAAAAGTAACATCCAACCACAGGTCCTCAAACTCCTCCTCTCCATTTCCCCTGGAGGTCACATCAGCACAAACTGCACCGCCTCTACCGTTTACCGGCTTGGTCAAAATCTCAGCACATAACAAAAAAACAATCCAGGACCTGCAGGGCATTGGACATCTGTTCAGGAGCATCCAGTCCTGAGATGCCTGTGAAGTTGCAGCCCCCATACAGCCACCCGGGCCCCAGCAGAAAGCCCATCAGAGCTGAGCCTGCCCACAGCTCCCAGGGGCTCCTGCTCCAGCACTGGCCTGGAGCCATCCTCCTGGGGCCATGATGGCCAGGGAAGTGAGGAGCACAGGTGTGGAATGCTCCAGTGTCCACACTGCCAGGGGGTCCCAGTTACAGCAGGGGGAATCCACAGGTGACTCTTAGTTGTTAACCAGGTGAGGTCCGAGGGCAACATGAGCAGAGGATGCCCATCAGGCATGGGGCTGTCAGAGGAGAAAGTCGCCCCGACTGATTGGAGGGCACCTTGGGAAAACCCCTCCAGCATCAACTGGAAACCTCTCCTGACATCCCCTCTTCAAGGGCAGGCTCAGGACTCATTAATGTGACTATCAGGCACTAATTCCTCAGCAGCAAGTGATCCTACAGGATAACCAGAAAGGCCCGAGATGTACCACTGTACAAAATCAAATGTACTAGGTCCCCTTCACACTCTGCTCATGGGAATGTGAGATGCGCATCACTTTGGGAGACAATCTGGCAGCTTCTTAAAAAGTTAAACACACACTCACCATATGGCCCAGCAATCTCGCTCCTGGTGTTTACTAGAGAGAACTGAAAACCTACGTCCACACAAAGACATAACACACAGAAAGGCAGCTTTATTCATAATAGCCCCAAACTGCAAACAGATCAAATGTCCTTCAGCTGGGGAGCAGAGAAACAAATGGTGATACAGCCATACAAGGGAATATTACTCAGCAATAAAAAGGAATGAACCAGACACACACAATCACGTGAATGAATCTCAGCATTTTGATGAGAGAAGCCAGATTCAAAAAGCTTCATACTAAAAAACATTATTAAAAATTTTTTTAAAGGCTTCATACTACAGGATTCCATGTGGACCACATTCTGGACAGAGCTGTAGGTACAGAAATCAGATCAGTGGTTGGCGGACCTGGAGGTGTAGGGAGGGAATTTTGGGGGGTGATGGGAACACTCTATATGTGACTGTGATGGTGGTTTCCATAATTGTTTACATTTGCCAACATTCAGTGAGGTATACACTTAAAGCTGGTGAATTGTTGTATGTAAATTATACCACCATCAAGTGAATTAAAACAACGCTAGGTTCCTTTTGCTTAACTGGAGTTCAGAGAAGTGGTCTGGGCTGGTTGTGACTTGGAGAAATCACAAAGCCTTGCTGTGCCTCAACTGTGCCATCTGTACAAGGGCTGCATCACGGTTCCCCTGGCTCGAAACTACGAGGGTGAAGTTGGAGGATGGAAGTGAATGCACAGAGCTGGCATGAAGCGGGGCTCCCTAAGGCCAGCTTCTGCTCCCCCATCAGTGCAAGTGAGCGACTCTACTGATCCACAGGCCTTCAGCCAGCCCCGGACAGGGATAACTGAAGCCCCTGTGACAACTGAAACACTGAGGAGGGTAAGGGACAGATACCACAGTCCAGTGGGCCGGAGGAGGGTAAGGGGAGGCCAAGGACGTGGCTGCTGGGGGCAGGGCTGAGACCAAAGTCAGCACAGAGGCTGGTGGCGGAGCCCAGCACTCGACCAATTTGCTTAAGGCCAGCCTGGCTGTGGCCTGCAGGCCTCTCATCTCCTCTGCTTTAGCGAGGGGCCACAGAAGTGCTTTCCCACAACTGCATCACCTCCCTATACAGCCGTCAGGATAAACACAGAGCCGGGCCAGGGCAGGACAAAGTCTCTGTTATGACACATTGCGGTTCATTTCCATCCGTTGAACCCTTGGGCACAAGCTCTGGCCGCTCCCCGTCCCTTCCCACAGGCGCCAGGACAGAGCATTCCTCTGCCTGGCTTCTGGTTAAATGCCACCATCAGGATCTTTAGAAGGAAGGCGGGGTAGGGTTTGGGGCAGGGGAGGGGTCAAAAAGAAACAATGGATCCAAAGGACTTTCCAGGAACTTTAAAAGCTTGGAAATTCAAGGTGTGGTTCTCTAGCAGGTCTAATTTTACTTAGAAAGTTCCTCTAAGCACAACATACTTTGCAGCCAAGACAGGGCTAGTTGTGGCTCCTAAGTAATGAAGGTGGGAGCTTCCTCAATTCTCTGAAGAGAGCTAGAATGAGGCAGAAAGTGGCCGTAGAAAAGCATCCACAGGAAACTAGGATTGCCAGAGGCAGAATCAAGTGAGCTGTCAGAGGTGAAGCGCAGAGAGGGTAGACAGCTAAGCTGGGCACCACGGGAAACTGGGCACAAAAGCACAGCTCCCTCAGGAAAGCTTGGCAAGTCTTCTTGCCCGCTACATGCCCTTGTTTCAGGTGCCACCGAGCTAGGCAAGGCCACCACCTCCCTAAACCGTCCCCGCCACCCAGTGATAAGCAACTCCTCTTCACCAGGACAATCCAATTACATCCTCTCTGCCTGGCACTCACAGGGCCAGTGCAGGTTCTCCAGAGCAGCATTCCCTAACTAATCCTTCTGGCACCAGGGACCAGTTTCGTGGGAGACACTTTTTCCATGGGGGCAGTAGGGAATGGTTTCGGGATGATCCAAGTGCATTACACTTACTGTGCACTTTATATCTGGTGTTAACACATCAGCTCCACCTCTGATCAACAGGCATTAGATCCTGGAGGCTGGGGACCGCTGCTCTAGAGTGAAGCCCAGCACGGTACGGAGGACGTCAACGCTGCTCCCCAAAGGACCAGGCGTGCCTGCGCTCAGCTGCTCAGTCATGTCTGACTCGTTTCCACCCCAGCCAGGCTCCTCTGTGCATGGGATTTCCCAGGCAAGAATACTGGAGTGGGTTGCCATTTCCTACTCCAGGGGATTTTCCCAACACAGGGATTGAACCCGATGTCTCCTGCACGGGAAGGCAGATGGTTTACCACAGCGCCACCTGGGAATCCCGAGTAAAGTACCAGGAGACCCTGAAAAACAGGCAAGAGATGGCAGTGCCAACAGGAACAGGTGCTGAGGAGACGGAGAAGGGAAGAGGAAGAGTGGTGGACACGGTGGCGACCCCAGGAGCAGGGAGGGCGCAGGTGGCAAAGAGGTGAAGTGCGGGGCAGGAGAGATCCAGGCAGTAGCTCCCAGACAATGCGGGGAGGACCCCTTGGAGCCACCTCAGCATGAAAGAACCTCAAAGCTGGGGAACGCCCAGGGGCCATCTGGTCAAAGGCCAGGAGATTTCAGCTACAATAGCCTCGCCAAGGCTGAAACAAGAAAAGCAAGATAGTCCCAGAGAGGTGTCAAAGTGGTCCAAAGGTAGCTGTGCATTTGTTTACGGCTCGTCACTATGTACTGTGACCAATCCAATCTCCAAACGACATGTATGTCTAAGGCAATCTGCGGCCATCAGCTGATGAGGGTGGCACCCTGGTCCTGAACAACGATGAACAATCACTACAACTTATAGACCATTTCCTACACAAAGACTCTCTCCCGATGGGTCCACTAAATTCACCCAACAACCCAAACGAGTGGCTCCCGTTATTTCCAGATGAGGAAAAGCGCATTTAGAAGAGCTAAGTAATTTGCTCCAAATCACACTGCTGGCTCAATAACCAGTGCTTACTGAACAGTGATCAGGTGGATGGAGGAGGGAGGGATGACTGGATGGACTGATGGATGAAGGCAAGGCCAGGCTGACAGACAGCTCCTCCTGCGACTAGACGTGGCCCTTCTGGGCCTGTCAGAGGGAGCAGGAAGAGCTGTGAATACACCGAGCCCATGAACAAGGCATCATTCACAAATATATATGACAGCCCTAGTCTGCTGAAAGCGGAGGAAAAATAAAAACACCAACTCTCCATGAAACAGAGAAAGAGTCCCTCGCTGTCTTTAAATTTTCAAGTCATAGAGAAACACCCCAGTGGCCCAGGCCAGCTGTCCCCAAGTCTGAAGGGTTTTCTTCTAAGTGTCTGTAGAGTCAAAGTGTCCAGTAAAAGGAGAAACAGGACACAGCAGAGATCACATCGAAGCAGGAGAGACCCTGCACAAAGGCCCTTCCTTTGTGTCTAACTGTGCTTTGTTTAAAGCAGGATCAGANTCTAAGTGTCTGTAGAGTCAAAGTGTCCAGTAAAAGGAGAAACAGGACACAGCAGAGATCACATCGAAGCAGAAGAGACCCTGCACAAAGGCCCTTCCTTTGTGTCTAACTGTGCTTTGCTTAAAGCAGGATCAGATTCAGCATCTGCACTTTTACTCGCTGCCTGACGAAAACCAGATGCCAAATGCTTCCCAGCACTGCACCAGGGCCCCTGCCCTTAGGAAAACAACTTGAGTCAGCCAGGCCAGTGCACACAGCCCCGAACAAAGTGCGCCTGTGCTCTCCGGGCCAGCTCGGCACTCCTGAGCCTTTAAGCAAAGCACATTTGGAATCTCTGCAGACTAGGAAAGGTGAAAAGGACTTCAGACCTCATTCTTTGTCTAGTCTAGAAGTCTGGCACTTTTTCCCAGAGCTCTCACCTTTAGTCAGGTGATTGNGAGCCTTTAAGCAAAGCACATTTGGAATCTCTGCAGACTAGGAAAGGTGAAAAGGACTTCAGACCTCATTCTTTGTCTAGTCTAGAAGTCTGGCACTTTTTCCCAGAGCTCTCACCTTTAGTCAGGTGATTGAGATGCTCAAGCTGGTCACCAGTTAGATACCAGTCACCAAAACATTCCCCTCTGAAAGCCATTGACATCCTGGTGACTGGCGGCAGAGCAGTCATCTCGCTGGCATGGCTCAGGGACAGGGATCCCCTCCCCGGAAAGCTAAAGGGCCTTGGGGCAGGGAGTAGCGGGGGAGTAAACTCACCCTCCAGAAATACCGGGAGCTCCAGAGAGAGAAGGAAAGTCAGCCAGCATGCTCTAGCCCCTCCAACACAGATCTCTGAGCAAATCAAGTCAGAAGTCGGTGGACAAAGTATAACCTGAAGATAAATCACTTATCACCCAGATCACACAAATAGCAGTTAGAGTGCCACCCTGTCACAGCTCTAGAAGGATTCCACAGATTCCCTGACTAAAGGTGAAGCAATGCAAGTCTGGAAGGACGGCCCTCTTCCCCTTGTGGCCACGTCCCCAGCCCCTGGCCCCCGGCCCCAAGAGTGCTGTGGCACGGGAGGAGGAAGTGAAGACATACAGGCTTTTAGCTGCCTTGGCCAGAAGATGACACCTGTCACCACCTCACCCATTTTCTTGTCTCACATTAGTCACACGGCCTCAACAAATCTGCCAAAATTTGATGGAAGGTGCGCATACCTGGTGAGCTGCTGCCTCCGCCACCTCATCTGAAGCCCTGACCCCTCATTCCCAAGGTCAAGCCCCTATTTTCGTATGAATTCAAAGTTTCATTACTTAGAGCTTCCATCATTACCTCAAACCCCATACAGCAGCTTCCTAAATTCAGTCCCCTCTCCCAAATTTCCATTTTATGTCAAGTCATCACACTCAAACTCTTACAGTCATCTTCTAGATGCAAGATTCAATCACCTCTTCAATCCTCCCTTCTTTTTAAACAGTTACTTTCCTTTACAATTTTCCTTTGATATCTTCTGCCATGTCCTCCAGCTTTCAATTCACACCTCATCACAAAAAACTGAATCATTCCAGGAGCTTAAACTAGTCATTCAGCTTTTATTTTCTTCCCTCTGATCGACTTGCCAAATCCTTCCTTCCAACGGCCGCTTTCTTAGTTTCTTCTCTGCTCAAAAGCCCACAATCCCCGCACCGCATAAATCAAGGGTCACCTTCTAAACCTGCAATCTGCAGTGCTCTAGAATCTGCCTGTGGAATTAGGACATAATCTCCCTGTTCTGTGCCAGAGCCTCGTCCACTCCTGTCTCCACAGGTCTGTTCATGGCATCTGCTCCTCACTCTTTCTACACAAATCCTAATTCTCCCTCAGGATCCATTCAGTCTCCCCACTCGAGTCCTTCCTACTAACATACTTAACCTCTTTCTCCTCTGCTTTACCACAGGGGTAAGCACTGGCTCTGAGCACTGTGCGTTATGATGAGAACCTATCTTGTTTTATAAGAGAGAAAGAACCTTTTATTGTTTTATAAGAATAAATCTTATTTCCTGCTCCCTTGAGGGAGTATCTAATACAGGTTGCCTTCAACTGTAAGCAGTGGGAAACATCAATTCTGTTACCCGAAAAACTGGGTTTACCTCTTGGTGGATGCTAAGCCAAGAGAAACACAACCATGCCAAAGATCAGGAGAAGAAAGAATTTATTATTGGAGCAAGTAAGGAGAACACCAGGGGTCTTTCCCAAGGCAGTGTCACCTTAAACAGCAAAGTTAGGCTAGTTTTAAGCTAAGAGTACATACATATTCATGGAGGCTTGAGAGTCCAAGTTTCAGTGAACTGAAATCACACAGATTAGAAAAGGTCAACACCATCATCCCTTTTTGGTTCAACTCTCACATCTATACATGACCACTGGAAAAACCATAGCTTTGACCTTATGGACCTTTGTTAGGAAAGTGATGTCTCCGTTTTGTAATACACTGCCTAGGTTTGTCATAGCTTTTCTATGAAATTTGGACCATAAAGAAGATTGAGTGCCAAAGAATCGACACTTTCAAATTGTGGTGCTGGGGAAGACTCAAGAGTCCCTTGGACTGCAAGGAGATCAAAACGGTCAATCCTAAAGGAAATCAACTCTGAATATTTATCGATAGGACTAATGCTGAAGCTGAAGCTCCAAAACTTTGCCTACCTAATGTGAAGCGCTGACTCACTGGTAAAGACCCTGATGTTGGGAAAGATTGAGGGCAGGAGGAGAAGGGGATGACAGAGGATGCAATGGTCAGGTGGAATCACTGACTCAATGGACAGGAGTTTAAGCAAAATCTGGGAGATAGTGAAGGATAAGAAGTCTGGCAAGCTGTAGTCCATGGGGTCACAAAGAGTCAAACATGACTTGGTGATTGAACAACATTATCCCTTACATTCCAGTTGATCTGGAGGTTAAACATTTCAGGCTAATCTTCACTCCTGAAAGAGAACTGGGAGACTTTTTAACTGATATACTATCTTTGTTATCCTTACTTCTCTTGCCTGATAACAGTTCTTGCATTCTTTTGTTCTCTTATGATCATTAACGACTGAGATCTGTTCCAGGACAAGCATTGTGGCCAGGCTTAGATCCAAAAATAACTCAGGCCAAAAATGACTTCTCTTATGTCAAGAAAGCCATGCCCTTTCTGTTCTCTTTCTTCAGTTCTCTTTCTCTGGTGAGCCCCTCCTCTATCTGCTTATAATTCCTCTGGCCGAACCACTGACAACAGAAAGTGCAAAGATCAGACTACTCAGCCTTCAGTGGCTCTGTCATTAAGGACCCAGTTTCTTCCCATCTTTACCCCTCTGACAGCCTCAACAGATTTGCTTTCCTCATGGTGACAAAATGGCTGCTCACTTCCAAGAATCTAACGGAAGACGTTGCCCCTTCTGCGTTTCCTTTTAAGGGAGAAGACATCTTTCCCAGAATCTACTCCCTTCCCTCCCCAGAGGACTCTCATATCTCACTGGCTAAAACGATGTCACATGCCCATATCTAGACCATAGGCACGGCTTGAATCAATCACCTTTCACCCTAGAGCTGGAAGCAGAGCCTTCCTTGAGTTGGGGGGTCGGGGTGGAGAAGGGAGGCATGACATTCAAACTACATCAGGGCTCTGCCAACAGGGGGAGAGAGAGAGAGAGGGAAAAAAATGGCTGCCGTGTAGATAACCGACAGTGTCTGCCACAGGCAGGACCCAGCGTCATGCATCTTGGTGCTTTCCCTCCCCCGCCACCCCCTTCCTGTGCTGACACATATGGCTGCTCAACAAATAGTGGTGGAATTGAGCCGAACGAGGAATTATCCTGTGGGTGTGAGAAAACAGTGAGCGTTATAATAGTGTGGCACAATTGGACATTTGTGCATAGAAACTGGAAAGAGAGCCATGAAATCCAAACAGATGCAAAAAAAAAAGGACTTAGCAGAGGAGGCTGGGAAGCCCTAGTCCAAACCCTAGGCTGGGCCTGACTCCCAGTTCCACAGCCAGGGTGCAGGCCCCAGGCCAGAGTGCTGGGCCCCTCCCAGCAGGGCCCAGCTGGGCTTTTTCCTCATTTCAACCCTTGCCTCCACTGGGCCAGGGTCTACATCCAGCCCACAGTGGCTCAGGCACAAAGGAGGCTTCCAGTGAGGTCTGCAGTGCCCAGCCAGTCACTGAGCACACCGTGGGCACCTCGAATCCATGGACCGTGAACACCCGAGTGCAGGAAGTCTGGGCTGTGAAAACAAAAGCTCCCTTCACTCAGGCTCAGATGCGGCTCCGTCAACAGGGCTCACGGGTCTCTCTGCCTTCTTCGGGCCACCTTATCTCTATCTCTGCCTTCCAGCCCAGCTCTCCAGCACACTCTCCCAGATTCTTCAGGCTACGGACAGCACTCCAGACCCCACAGAGGCACTCTCCTCTGCCTTTGGCTGGAAAATGCACCAAGAACTGCAGAGAAAATCTACTGAATCCAAGGCTCTGAAGTCTCATGGATGCCCTACCTCTGCATCACGAGTTCACAAGTTTTTAGCTATTGGAAGTTTTAGAGTTCTTTTTCAAATACTGTAGCTGGGATTTCGTTGGCTACAGAAAACTGTGNGAGAAAATCTACTGAATCCAAGGCTCTGAAGTCTCATGGATGCCCTACCTCTGCATCACGAGTTCACAAGTTTTTAGCTATTGGAAGTTTTAGAGTTCTTTTTCAAATACTGTAGCTGGGATTTCGTTGGCTACAGAAAACTGTGTTGGGGACTTCCCTGGTGGTTCAGGGGCTAAGACTCCACACTCCCAATCCAGGGGGCCTGGGTTTGATCCCTAGTCAGGGAACTAGATCCCTCCTGCTGCAACACTAAGAGGTCACATGCTGCAACTATGACCTGGCACAGCCAAGTAAAAAAATAAAGATCTTTAAAAAAAAAAAGTAAAAGAAAGAAAACTGTGTTAAATACAGGCATCTAAGAACTCTTCAGTTAAGATACATAGTCAACATTCAGTACACAAAGATGAAACCAACACAGTATTGTAAAGCAAAATAAAGTAAAAATTAAAAAAATAATAATATTTTAAAAATACATAAAGATGGCACAATATTAGGTTGAACTGTGTGACCTAATTGCCTTTATTCAACTGTTTCTGACCTCTAAACACTGCAATGTTACACAGTTCAACCTAATATTTACACTATGCCAGGCAACAGGCTAAGGACAGGCTTGGGACCCCAGGACCAACTACAGAGCCATAATTCCTGTCCTGATGGAACTTATAGTCTAGTACACTAAATCATTAATTAAAAAGTCATCTCAGACACTGTCACAATGAGTGAAGTAAGTCGGACACAGAACGACAAATGTCAAATGGTATCACTGATATGTGGAATCTAAAAAAAGGGGTACAAATGAACTTCTTTACAAAACAGAACTAGACTCAGATGTAGAAAACAAACTATGGTTACTCTGGGGTGAAGAGCAGGGAAGCAACAAATTGGAAGATTGAGATTGAAACATACACATACTATTATATATATAATGTGTGTGCGTAGTCACTCAGTCAACTACTATTTACAAAATGTGTGTGCTTAGTTGCTCAGTCGTGTCTGACTCTTTGCAACACCAGGGGCTGTAGCCCGTGAGGCTCCTCTGTCCATGGAATTCTCCAAACAAGAATACTGGAGTGGGCTGCCATTTCCTTCTCCAGGGGCTCTTCCTGACCCAGGGACTGAACCCAGGTCTCCCACACTGTAGGTGGATTCTTTACCCCCTGAGCCACCAGGGAAGCCCATATGTATATAAAATAGATAACTTAGATAACTAATAAGGACTTACTGTATAGCACAGACAACTCTACTCTGTTAGGGTTTATATAGGAAAAGAATCTAAAAAAAGCGTGGCTACATGTATATATATAACTGATTCACTTTGCTGTACACTTGAAACTACCACAACATTGTAAATCAACTATACTCTAATAAAAATTAATAAAATAAAAACAAAACTGTTGCTATAGTAAATCTGCTCACCTTTCTTCAGTACTGTCTACAGGCAGTGTTTGAATATGTGTGTTCAGTCTGACACTGTCCAAATTATGAATGCCATATACTTCCCCCCACATTATATGCTGTAATGTGCATCCCTGGGGTCTCAGACAGTAAAGAATCTCCCTGCAATGCACGAGACCCAGATTCCATCCCTAGGTCGGGAAGATCCCCTGGAGGAGGGCATGGCAATCCACTCCAGTATTCTTGCCTGAGAAATTCCATGACAGAGGAGTTTGGCAGGCTACAGTCCATGGGGTCACAAAGAGTCGGACAGGACTGAGGTGACTTAGCATGCACACACGCACAAACCACTCAAGGATGGCTGTGTCTCCTCCACATAACACACAAACACACTGTTAAACTTATTAGTTTGTGTTACAGGAGACAAGTACTGGTGCTGTGGAAACATTTGGCTAAGTAATCTGACTAATTTGGGGAAGATAAAGGTCACCAACTTGGGATGTCTGATATTGCTGATAATTCTGAATTAGGTCCTCAAAAAACAAGTTCTTACACCACATATAAACTGCCAGCAGTAGACACACATGGGATTTCAGGGGCCCTATTCAAAATATTTAAGAGAACAAACTGCTTTCAACCACAATCCCAGTGTCTCAGAAACACTATTTACATAAACAATTGGTATGTTAATTGCAAATCAACCTTGTTTCTCTCCTAAAGCAGCATCCCCCAAGGATCTTTATTAGGTGTTCCGTTAGCCTAGTCTGAGTTATGGTATTTACTTTAAAGTACCAACAGTGAAGTTCTTGAGAAATATTTGGTAACTCAAACACTTTCCTAATTCAAACTAATCTTCTTCATTAGTCTATGTTGTTAGGGATTTTACCATCCTATTAAGAGAAAGTAGCAAAGACTGCACTTGGTGTAATATTCACCAAATTCTTCTACAGGACACTTCTGGGAGTAAGAACCAGAGCTAACCTCAGAAAGTGGGTGGAGGGACTTCTCAGGTGGTCCAGAGGCTAAGATTCCGTGCTCCCAACGCAGAACCTGGCCAGGGAACCAGATCCCACACGGCGCAACCAAGAGTTCACACGCCTCAACTTAAAGACCCCATGGGCCGCAGCTGAGACCCAGTGCAGCCAAGGAAACACATGAACAAAGAGTCAAGAAACTTTTAATGGACCCATAAATAAATAAGAAGGAAAGGGGGTGGGGGGAAAAAGAAATGACAATTGGGAGAGCAGCTGTAATCCAATTCAGTCTAATACATGCTGCTGCTGCTGCTACTGCTAAGTCGCTTCAGTTGTGTCCGACTCTGTGCGACCCCATAGACGGCAGCCCACCAGGCTCCCCCGTCCCTGGGATTCTCCAGGCAAGAACACTGGAGTGGGTTGCCATCTCCTTCTCCAAGGCATCAAAGTGAAAACTGAAAGTGAAGTCGCTCAGTCGTGTCTGACCCTCAGCGACCCCATGGACCGCAGCCTACCAGGCTCCTCCGTCCATGGGATTTTCCAGGCAAGAGTATTGGAGTGGGGTGCCAAAAACATGACACCTATATAAAGTTACACTGGAATTCCAAGCAAAGCACATGAGAACTTTAGACCCTGTATCCCTGATCTTCTGATTGATCTGATGTAATTTACTAAAAAATGTCAGTGAACAACACTAAGCAGCAGGCCTCCTGTCTATTCTGTTGCATTTCCGTGAAAGCCTGCCCTGCACATGCTGTACAGACATCAATGAGCTTGGATGGCATCTCCACACGAGTTCAGCCTGTCATTGTTCGCTGTACCAGCACAGAGATTCAGTAAAACACTAGTCACATTCATGGAACATCTTGAACTCTCTTGACATAGCAAATGATCAGCAGGCCCTGTTCCCATGCCAAAGGCAAACAAAACCTGTCGCCAGCAAGAAGGATGCCCAGTCTCTCTGAAAGATGCCAAGGCCCCTATCCGGTCTCCTCTGTAGAACCTCGCCAATCTCTAGGATGCAGGCAGGATGATCAGGGACCAGCGGAGATTATGCTCTGACTGTCTTAAGAGATTAGTTACTTAAAATCCTCCACATGACTTCAGTCATCCCCCGTTACAGATGACAGAAGCAAAGCCTACTTGATTAAAGCTGAATGCCTACACATTTGAAAATGGGAAAACACACAGAAGAAAACAAGAGTCAGATTGCTGATGGGCAGAGCATCAGCTCCAGGACATCAGGGGCTGCTGAATAAATGATGACAAGAAAGTACATACATTATCCATAGATACACCATAAATACCACAGCCCTCTCGGCACTTACAGTTACTTACTTTTCCCCAAAGCATAGACTGAGTCTGACCTTATCCTCAGACATGGCCTGGCCCTCCCGAGATTCCAAATATGGGAAATCACAGCTCTTCTGCGGTGGGGTAAGAAGGGGAAGGCAAATGTTTGTACTGCATAGTGTTTTAATTAAAACAAAGGTGACGTACCCCAGAGCCTCTTTCTCTTCTGCTGGGAGAGTTTTTCCAGGCCTCCTTCCACTCTCTTCCCATGCAGGCCATCAGTTTCTCCCTCACCTCCAAAATAATTCCGCTTTAAAATAAGGGGATTATGCATAAGATCTGCTAAGATTTTTCTAAAGTGAATTCAAGTCCAGAGGCACAATCATTGTCTTACCTAGCTTCAACCTTCTTAGCAATCCACCCTTGCAGGGTGGAGGTTGGGGTGGATGGACCAGGATTCAGATTTGGGTATGAGAAAGAAAAGGAGTGCCGCTCCTCCCAGTTGAGAGGTACAGAGATACCCAGCTAAAAGCCATCCCCCATCCTGACGTAGGGAAGGAGAGCGACCTCGGCCGGAGCTCTGAACGCAATCTGGCTTTCCTGTAATGTGATACCAGCAGACAGATTGCAAAACTCGTCAGCAAGCTATCTTACTGTACTGGAACATCAGAAAACATTAAGAAACTGCTCGGCAAATCATCTCTAAACAGTGTCACAGAGGGTTGTCTAGCTGGGGGATGAGCCGAGAACAAATCTATCTGCACAGTCACTCCTCTAATAAACTAACAGACATGTCCATCTGCGAGGCAGAATCCCCAATAGACCATCCATCTCCAGATCAACACAGAACCAACGCAAAACAAGACCACTGAGGAAAACCAGAAAGGCTTCTGAAGAGAGCTGTCGGTGGAGAGAAGGCTGGCCTGGCACACAGGGTTCCAGGAGCAGTACCGCCTGCTATGGGGCTCAGGCCAAGGCCACCAGGCACAGCTTACACCCCGCCTGGGACCTTCTGACTTAGGGGATGAAGCAGGGAGAAACAACAGGGACAGGAGAGAGAAGCGTGGGCCAGTGCTGCCCAGGGATCATCCCAGGTCAAGGGAGGGCCTCTGCGAAGGAGCAGACCTGGAAGAGTCTGCCCCACCCACCTCCCACTGAGCTGACCCAGCAGCTTCCAGAAAACAGTGGTGAGAGCTCCAGGTTCTGGGACTGAGTACAGGTGTGTGTGTGTTAGTCACTGAGTACAGATGTGTGTTAGCTGTGTCCAACTCTGAGACCCCATGCACTGTAGCTTGCCAGGCTCCTCTGTCCATGGGATTCTCCAGGCAAGAATAGTGGAGCGGGCTTGCCACTCCCTTCTCCAGGGGATCTTCCTGACCCAGGGATCGAAAGAATGCAGACCTCTGGCACTGGCAGACAGATTCTGTACTGTCTGAGCCACCAGGGATAGGCCCAATCTTACCGTCACCACACCCTCAACACCAAAGTCCTCAGGAGGAAGTTTGGTATGGATGCTGTCTCCTATCTGATGGCAAAGTATGTGATCATTCTAGTTTTCTTTTGTTCTGTTCCGGTGGGCTTCCCAGGTAGCACCAGTGGTTAAGAATCCACCTGCCAATACAGGAGACACAGTCCAGCCGCTGGGTCGGGAAGACCCCCTGGAGAAGAGAATGGCTAGCCACTCTGGTATTCTTGCCTGGGAAATTCATGGACAGAGGTGCCTGGGGGGCCTACAATCCACAGAGTAGCAAAGAGTTGGACGCAACTAAGCAACTGAGCACAGCTGCTGGTGCTGCTGCTAAGTCACTTCAGTCGTGTCCGACTCTGTGTGACCCCAGAGACGGCAGCCCACCAGGCTCCCCCGTCCCTGGGATCCAACAACAGGAATTCAGAGCCAAGTATGAAAATCCCAATTCCAATACAAAATTCCCATCAGTTAATAAAGACATTCCATATATCCAGGACTCGGGATATTTGCATATTTTCAAAACAAAGAATTTGCCCTTACCTCTCCCCAGCCCCAGTCTCCCACCAGCATTGGTATTATCTCTTACTTCTAAAGGGCTCTTCATCAGGACTGCCCAGGGTATGTGTAATTCATGGCTGCTAAAGAATAGTTGAGAACAAAACAAGAAGATTTAAGCAACAGCAGGAAAAAGACTTTACCTTAGGGGCAGAAAAGAGTTCCCTAACGTCAGAGGTGTTTTTAGTTAATGTTTCTATTTATCAAAGATTAAAATACATACCAGGTGACTACTTAAAATGGTCATTATGATGTTAGCTTTTAGTTCTCGATATTTGAGATAACAGAACAATGAGTGCTTGTAGAAGGCACTCAAGTCTTTGTTGAAGGAACAGATCAAAGTCTTTTCAGGAAAGGACTGTAAGGAGGCTCTAACACAACAGAGCTCTCTGGATGGGTGGCAGCAGGTCAAACCCTGATGTTTAAGAAGGGTTGGCTGTGATACGTGAATCCAAAAACCATCCCTCCAAAATAGCAACTATTTTAAAAATCAGGTGTAAAGGTGAACCATCCAAGAAATCTGTTTTTGCTCCTGAGGTTTTAAAGAAAGTTCATACTAGTGAACTTGAGAAGTAACCCAACACTTTGAAATGATAATCTTTTTACAGCAATAGCTGCTCCAGCAGGACTAAAGGAAAAAAATTATCTTCCTTTAGGTTAAGGTCTTGAATGTCTGGTAGCCAGCAACCTTAAAGGTTACTCCAGTCCAGTTCACTCTAAATGGAAGAATCATCTGGGAGCTGAAAATGCAGGAAAACTTCTCATTTTTTTCCTAGTCTATGAACAAATAAGAGCAGTTGATTGACTTGGACACAAAATCTAGTATTTATAATTGTCCTCTCAACAAGTTTTAAATGGGCTTTATTTAATTCAAGATTATAACTANCTGAACAGTAGTTACTGAAGGCAACTGGGTGGTGGATACAAAGATGTTTATTATTCCCTTTTTAAATGTCATAAATATTCCATAAGAAACCAGAATGCTTTTTATTTGACAACTAGGTTATAACGGGATATAGCATAGTTCCCAAACACCAATCCAATAGCCCCTATCAACACTATCTGGAGTACATGTTAAACATGGATCAAAAAAAACACAACAACACGGATCACTGGGCTCTGCCAGAATAAGAATTTCTGGGAGACAGCCACATGAATCTAACACACAGCCTCATTTGGGAACACCTGGTAACCATCAGCTATTAATAACTAATCCATCAACAAATTTGATTCCAATCTGACACTGAGATATTTAAGTGCCTGAGATTGCCTAATCACTTTCCAACTGATGCCACTGTCTAGAATGTGGACTCTAAGTCAAAACCAAGCAAATGTTAAAAGTATATCCTTTCTTATGCTTCCTCCACCCCCTCCAAGGTCACACATGTAGAAACTAGGAGTATCTCATATAAAGTAATAGTATCAAATGATTCCACGGCAGAACATAATTCCTTCATATCCTCCTNGCAGTTGATTGACTTGGACACAAAATCTAGTATTTATAATTGTCCTCTCAACAAGTTTTAAATGGGCTTTATTTAATTCAAGATTATAACTAAGATCTTCAATAAAATATGGGCATGCTTAATTTGTTAAATGTATGTGTTTCTAGAGAAAATATTCAGAATGAACAAGTCAATTATTTCTCTTAAGTACATTAACACTTAAGGGCAGTGTTTTCACTATGACTGTTGCTCTTGATACCACAAGACAAAATTATTCTGTTATATGGCTATTGAGTAAGACTTGCTGCTCCATAATGACTTCATCAATTACAGCTTCTACTAGCTATAAAATAACAAAATCAGTTCTGATATGGGTATAAAATTAAGACTGAAAAAAGAGTGGAATAAGTCACCCCTTGAGAATCAAGTTGTTGAAAAACATGTTCTTGTGAGTCCATTTATGTCCAAAAAAAATCTATATTTGTGTGGGTATGTGAATAGAAATGACAGGGAAAAGCCTGGGAGAATATAGTGTATCAAACTATAAAGAATATATTTCAGAGTCAAAGAGGGACACGGGGCAGGGAGGGAACTTCCACATTTCACTTTCTGTCTGTGCTCCTAAGTGTGAGTCACTGAGTCATGTTCGACTCTCTGTGATCCCATAGATTGTGGCCCGCCAGGGTCCTCTGTCCATGGGATTCTGCAGGCAAGAATACTGGAGTGGGTTGTTCTCCATTTCCTTCTCCAGG
>SJYV01007170.1:1242470-1263804 GCA_006410875.1 Neotragus pygmaeus
TTTTTTTTTTTTAAACCCCCGGCTTTAGCTTACCACCACCTCAAGGGCAGGAACATGGTTGTGCAAAACCTGGATCACCCGGACCAAGGGAAATACAGTATTCAGATGAATTTCATTAGAGGGTTGGGCAGAAACTTTGCTTCAACTCTCATTATCATAAAGCCTATTATAAAGCTTTTTAAGATCCATCTGACCACTTCCCAGCCTGAGTGGAGTTAATATAATTTAATCTTTGATTCAGAATCTTACAGGGCCCCTAGGCTCATCCTTCTCTTCTGCTACTATAATTAGAGTTGTGGAAGGTGGAGAGACTGGGCTGACAGTGGCCTGGAAGCCAGTTTTTAGAATCAATCCCTGCTGCTGCCATCTTGTGATTTCACCTTCCTGAAAGTGGAGTTCAAAAATAAAAGCAAAATCCTACGTAACTGGGGTTCCAGTTAAGGGAGGCCCATTGCCATGGTCTCTGTTAAGTGTCTGCCACTGGGGTCCATGATTAGTCACTTAATAAAGGGGTCTTGATGAGGGAATTTGGCAGAATGTGATTTTCTATGCCTAACAAGCTTGATTTTGATGCAACCACTCATTTCTCTGAAAATGAGGGGCATTCACACACAGGTGTCCTAAATTTCCTTAAATTAAAATCCAAGCCTTTACAAGGAATAGTTATGCTCACGTTGAAGCAGCAAAGAAACAGGTGTCCAATCACAGTGAACAAGGAACTCTCAAAGGAACCTACAGATACTAATCAAGGCGCCATAGCTCAGGGTACACGAGGCCAGGGACCAGGAGAGGCTACTAAGTAGAGCCACACCTTCCAGTTCCCTAGGCCAGGGCTCAGCAGAAGTGGTCTGCCTGGGCTCCAGGGACCCAGTCTAAGCCCAAATCCCAAACTCAATTACAATCCAAACCAAATCTCTGTGTCTGGCATCATCCCACATGAACTGGTCCCTAAGATCACTGACAGTCATTTATCCAATCCCTAAAGGGCCACTCTGCCATCATTATGACTGCTGATGCCTCTGCATTAGCAGGACTCTCCTGGGAAGAGAATACCCTCCTCAGTCAAAGCCCACCCATTTCTGAAAGCCCAGCCCAAGACTTGTTCCACAGGGTTTTTGCTGACAACTACTGATTACATTGAACTTTACTTTGAACTTCACAGGGGTCTGTGGACAGAATTCAGGAGATAGATGAATTTGAATGAGAAAAAAACTGCATTCTTATTTTCACTAATCTCTTAAGTGAACGTTAGGGCTTCCCTGGTGGCTCAGCGGTAAAGAATCTGTCTGCAACGCAGGAGATACAGGTTCGATCTCTGAGTTGGGAAGATCCCCTGGAGAAGGAAATGGCAACCCACTCCAGTATCCTTGCCTGAAAAATCCCATGGACAGAGGAGCCTGGCGGGCTACTCCATGAGGACACTAGAGTCGGACACATGTTAGCAACTAAACGACAACAAAGTAAATAGCTGTTCCTTTGATTATGAATGTAGGTAAGGATCATGGTAATATATTCAAGACCTGTGACTCTGTCACTATACAAGTCATAAATACTTTCACATCATGTCATAGTGGATGCAGATACCTCAAAATATCATTTGCACCCTTCACTACAGCAAATTACACAACTGCTGCTGCTGCTAAGTCACTTCAGTCGAGTCCAACTCTGTACGACCCCATAGATGGCAGTCCACCAGGCTCCGCCATCCCTGGGATTCTCCAGGCAAGAACACTGGAGTGGGTTGCCGTTTCCTTCTCCAATGCAGGAAAGTGAAAAGTGAAAGGGAAGTCGCTCAGTCATGTCCGACTCTTCGCAACCCCACCGACTGCAGCCTACCAGGCTCCTCGGCCCATGGGATTTTCCAGGCAAGATTACTGGAGTAGATCTTGTTATTTAATGTTTAATGTTATTAAAGAAGTTTAGTGCTATATTATAAATTTGTTTTTGTTAATATTTTGGTGAGGGTATTTCAATAAAATTGGTTTTCTCTAATCCTATGTTATTTATTTATGAATTTGAGAACGTTATCCTAAGAAGAGGTCCATAGACTTCAGCAGCTTGCCAAAAGGATCCATGGCACCAAAAAGGTTAAGAACCCCTGTTTGGTGGAGTAAAAAGCATAAGCACTATAGCCAGACAAGGCTGGATTCAAATCCAAGCTCCGTCAATTCTGAGCTCTTTCCTTTTGAGCAAAATGATTTAAACTCTCTGAGTTTTGAATTTCCTCATCTTGATCAAGGGAGCTGATACAGAAACAACACCTACCTTGTGAAATCATTCATTCATCAAAAAATTAAATGAACAGCTACTTTGCTCCAGGCACACAGCTGAGTTCTGGGGGGTACAGTAATGAACATGACAGAGATGGTCCCTACTCACTTTATGCAGAAGGTCATGCTATAGAAAGTGTTTACCAATGACTGGCACCTAAGCATTCTATAAACACAATGCTACCACTAAAACCACAACTCTGAGTGCCCAATTACATGCTGATTTGTGTTGCTTCACGTAACAGCTGGTTTATCTAGCTCTTGTCTTGCCATTAGCGATTCAAAGAGGCCAGGGGAGGGGCCTCATACTCAGACGGACAACTTGTAGGATGAAAGAACATGAACCAAGTGGTCCTGGTTTCAAAACCCTGTTCCGCTGCTTCCTCGCTTTGTCAGTGTGCCAGAGACCAGCATCTATCCCTGCTAAATCTGTTCTCTCCTTCCCCTGTAATACGAGAACCCCAGTTTTTGGCTGGACACTGAGAATTTAGGATATTTCCAAGCCTTCCTTGAAGCAAAGTATGATCATGTGACCAAGTTCTAACCAATGGGGATGTAAGCATAAGTGAGGGGTACACTTCTGGGAAATGTCCTTAAATTAAGAGGGCATGCCCTTGACCAATCCTTTCCTCCTTCCTGATGGTTGAGGTTAGCACAGCCATCTTGGACTATGAGATGATCTTGGGAATGAAGGCACACAGTTGAAACAAGACAGAAAGGGGCTGGGTCCGTATCTCTGTGGAGCACCGTTTCAAGCTGGTACAGTCATCTAAAGAATTGATGCTTTCGAATTGTGTGCTGGAAAAGGCTCTTGAGAGTCCCTTGGACAGCAAGGAGATCAAACCAGTCAATACTAAAGGAAATCAACCCTGATTATTCACTGGAAGGACTGATGCTGAAGCTGAAGTTCCAATACTTTGGCCACCCGATTGCAAAGAGCTGACTCACTGGAAAAGACTCTGATGCTGGGAAAGGTTGAGGGCAAGAGGAGAAGGGGGCAACAGGGGATGAGATAGTTGGATGGCATCACTGACTCAATGGACATGAGTTTGAGTAAACTCTGGGGGACACTGAAGGACAGGGGGTTGTTCTTCACTGAAGTTCATGGGGTCGCAAAGAGTTAGACACGACTTAGTGACTAAACAGCAACAGTCATCTACCTTCAGGTGAGTTCCTTAACCTTCCTGGACCTCAATATCCACAACTACAGAAAGATGATAACGTAAGGTCTCTATTTGGCAAGAATGAGGACTCAAAGTGAAAGGACTT
Source organism: Neotragus pygmaeus (assembly GCA_006410875.1). Classification (NCBI taxonomy): domain Eukaryota; kingdom Metazoa; phylum Chordata; class Mammalia; order Artiodactyla; family Bovidae; genus Neotragus; species Neotragus pygmaeus. The sequence continues at coordinate 1,246,010 of SJYV01007170.1, forward strand.
GCTTCACAGTAAGGGCTAGAGCCGGGAGAGATGGTAATACTACTATTCTCTTGCTGCAATAACAGGCATGGGAGACTGGGATATCTTAACACAACCCTTAGTACCCAGAGATGGCTCAATGACTCATACAGTCGAAAGGCATCTTAGCTGGCCTAGTCCTGACAAGAATTCCCTTCTCTGGCACCCTTGTCAAATGGTCCCCAGCAAAGCGAAGGGCATTGCCTCTGGCAAAATTGTTGGGACAGTGGTGTTGGCTCACCCATAAATCACAACCCTTGTCTTCTTCCATCAGAACCCCTTCCCTGACTGCTCCTAGCCACCTTGCTGCTTTCCTCTGCCTACTCCCTCTCCTCAGCCTTTGATCACCCCAGTCCTGCCCCTGAGCTCACTCCCAGCGGAACATCAAAGTTCCTTTCAACCTCTTTGGGAAGCACTCTCTGGCCTCTTCCCTAAGAAGCCTTCCCTGACTGGGAAAGAAGTGATCACTTCCTCAGTGCACGGAATTCAAACAAGAGGTTTTTCAAACTCTACAAATGAAAATTCTCTCCCACTGGAGAAGAGCACGAACGACCATGAGCCACTCACGAGTTCTCTGTGTCCATCCCTGGACTCCTACATTTTTCACTGTGAACACTTTCAAGTGATTTCATCTTGTTTGCAACATCAGCACTGGTCTAGAAGGCATAACTCTTCATGGTTATGAAAAATCGAAGAAACAAGCATCTTGGATTTACCCTGTTTACCCCTTACACACTGTCACAGGGATTTCTAACTCAAACTGCCGCTTCTGGAGGCTGGCAGCACCTGGATCAGTCTCATTTTGCAGAACACTTAACCTGATCCTACTTTTTACAAACAAAATTTTATTCCAAGCATGTGACACACCTGGACACAAAACCTTGAGCATCTTTGCTATTTTCAATTCATATTACACATTAATTTTCATTACACAGCAAGAATGATGACGCATGAATCAGACCACACCACGCTGCAAGCGAGTTATAAGACCCCAACCTGGGTTTTGTTCCCTCCACAAAGACCTGCTGGTCTCCAAGGTTAAAAAGTAGTAGTCACTCCCCATCCCCGCCAGGCTGCCAATCATCAAGTGATGAGAAAAGGTGAGATTTCACCAGTAAGGATCAAAAAAAACAGGGCCCTCCACAGCTCTAAACCTGCCCACTCTCACCCAGGTGTGGCCTTCTGCCACCACTCCCCTTCAGCACCACCGTGACACTCACTTTCCTCCATGGCACCTGTTCACACTTGAGGCTGGGAGCAGAAGACAAAAGTGGCCCAAGCTCCACTCCACAGAGCAGCCCAGAGGGGAAAAGCAGGGGGACCAGCTGGCAGCCTTACATTTCTGGAGCAGCCAGGAGAAGCAGGAGGCACAAATGCCACATTTCCTGGTCTTCCCATCAGTGGTTCTATCTCCTGCCCCGGGCCCCACCCTTCCACTCAGCCCTCTTTCCTGCCTTAGCCACACCATCCACCCCACACCAAAGCTTCCTGGAGGGCTTTCCCTGCTTGTCTCTTGAATCCACATGAGTCACTAATTACTGATTTTAAACCCAGAGGCTAAGTGAATGGCAAATATCAATACAATATTTAGTATTGGTGAATGGAGAGCTACCCGTCTTCTTAAAAGAGACAGGGAGACACTGACCCACCCCTGAGCCAAAGGCTGACTAAACTTGCCGCCAGACGGGGTGTCTGTGTGAGTGCTGGGGAGGGGAGCACAGAGCTGGCTGCAGTGAACCCACTCTCACTCGCTGCTTCCCTAACTCAGCTACACATTGGAATTACCTAGGACAGCTAAAAGATACATGCCTGGGTCATCCTCCCAAAGAACCTGGTTTAACTGGTCTCGGGTTGCTGCCTGGACATCGAGATTTCTTCAAAGCTCTCCCAGCGATTCTGGGCTTCCCAGGTGGCTCAGATGGTAAAGAATCTGCCTGCAATGCAGGAGATCCGGGTTTGATCCCTGAGTTGGGATGATCCCCTGGAGGAGGAAATGGCACCTCACTCCAGTATTCTTGCCTGGAAAATCCCATGGACAAAGGAACCTTGAGAGTTCCCCTAAAGAGCTGGACACGATTGAGCTCACAGGCACACATGATGTACCCTAGAGATTTTTCAAAGCAGTCAAGACATTTACAATACCTTATAACCTTTAACTGTCAGGACAATCCTTGGAGGTATGACTCGATTTTACTGAGATTCAGACATCAATCACTGTCAGGCTGAGATCTGACCTCGGGTTCTCCCATCTCCAAAGTCCACTCTTTCTGCCTTTCTGCGAACTCTGGCAAGGGTGTAGACAATGCATGAAAGCAATCTCCACTGGTAGCAGGTCACAAGTCCCATAAATGCAAGACACCAAGATGTGGAGATGGAAACACCACAAGCAGCAGTGATGTCCTCTTCTGAATACAGGAGACTGAGCTGTACCCAGAGAGCAGAGGGTGTACTCAGCTGGGAAGTCTAAGGAGTTGGAGGGAGAGGATGTACCACATTCTGGCCAGGGAGCTTATCCTCAACCCAAGATACCGTATTTAAGATTAAGACAGCATTCAAGGGCATGGAAAGCACTACTGAATCTGAGAATGTTGGGCAAAGGGTTGGGAGGTGGGGAGGGCTCTTCAATGGGAGAGAATTCTTAAGAAAGGTGTCAAGGGTTCACCTCTCAAGCCAGAGTTTCTCCATCCAATCTAAGCATCCTGACCTTCCGTGGGGGCACAAAACCCAATCCAAGCACAGTCCTTATCAGGCACTATTCCTCTAGTCTCTCTTCTTCCCAGAATTATGATCTTAACTTCCTTGGGGAGGGTATATATGACTAGACCCTCAAACATTTTGTCTACAGATCAGTTACATGAGGCAAAGCTTCAACCCTTATTCCACCCATTCCTACTTCCCCCCTCAAAAAACCACCATCATTGTCAACTTTCCAAACCAACTTTCCCAAGAGTGGGAATGATGTCGCCACTTCAGATTAGGAATTGATGTGGAGCAAACACAGATGAGAAGAGGAAGACGCTNTTTACTGAGCATCTACTATGTGCCAAGAAAACTCTCCGCTCTCATGGTGCTTACATTCTCATGGGAAACACAAACAATGCGACAAATACACGACACAGTATGTGTGCTGAGGAAAAAGGAGATAAGGGAATTAAGCGTGTATGTTTGGGGTTTAAGGGGAGTGACATTTGAGCAGAGATCTGACTAGAAGGGCTTCCCAGGTGGCACTAGTGGTAAAGAACCCACCTGCCAATGCAGGAAACAGAAGATACACGGGTTCGATCCCTGTATCAGGAAGATCCCCTGGAGAAGGGCATGACAACCCACTGAAGTATTCTTGCCTGGAGAACCCCATGGACAAAGGAGCCCAGCAGGCTATAGTCCATGGGGTCACAAAGAGTCTGACGCAACTGAAGTGACTTAGCATACAAGCACACTGATTAGAAGGAGTGTGTAAGCCCTGGAGATCTCTAGAGAAAGAGCATTCCAAGCATAGGGAATAACAAGTACTGGCTCCTTAACATTCTTTGATAATAGGTGTGTTCATGTGCCTGAAATGGCATGGGGGAGAAACAGAAGGAGAGATATGAGCAGGGAGGTTGCAGAGGCTAAATCCTGTTCAACTTTGCAGGCCTGGGGACAATTGAGTGTTGGGAGGTGGAAGGGGAAGATGGACACTGAAAAGGTAGGAGAGGACCATGGCTCAGACTAAGGAGTAGAGATATAGCTTGTGAGGAATGGGTGGTGTCTGAAAGCATTTTGAAAATAAATCCAATGGAATCTTCTGGAGTACTAGATATTGAGGTAAAACAGGAGGGGAAGGGGCAGGGCATAAAGTTTAAAAGGATGACATAGCCCAGGACACGACATAAACTGAGCGAAGTGAAGTCAGTCAGTCGTGTCCGACTCTTTGCGACCCCATGGACTGTAGCATACCAAGTTCCTCTGTCCATGGGATTCTCCAGGCAAGAATACTGGAGTGGGTTGCCATTTCCTTCTCCAGGGGATCTTCCCGACCCAGGAATTGAACCCAGGCCTCCTGCACTGTAGACAGATGCTTTACCATATGAGCCACCAGGGAAGTCCNATTCTCCAGGCAAGAATACTGGAGTGGGTTGCCATTTCCTTCTCCAGGGGATCTTCCCGACCCAGGAATTGAACCCAGGCCTCCTGCACTGTAGACAGATGCTTTACCATATGAGCCACCAGGGAAGTCCAACATAAACTGAATAGAACCACTAATTCAGGATGGCAGCCAGTCAACTTCCACTAGACCTTGAGCCTCAGCATATTCTCATTGTAACATCAAGCAAGCTAAAGGACCCACCCACCAGCAGCACAACAGCTCTGAGGCCAATCATTAAAGGCCAAGAAGTGAGCAGTGGCCCCGTTCCTGGAAATCCTTGCCTCTTCCCCAGAAATAGTAGGAATAATTCTCCCACTTATTAGTCTATGAAATTACCCAGCTCATGAAAACTAAACCCATCATATTTCAGGACCACTCTCTCTTTCTGAGGAGGCCCATGCTCTATCTGTGGAGTGTGTTTCTCTCTAAATAAATTCACTTCTTACCTATCACTTTGCCTCTCACTAAATTCTTTCTGAGATGAGACATCAATAACTGCAACTTAAGTCCTGAAACCAGGTGTGTGATCTCAGCTAAAAGACCGTGGACCCCAATCTGAGTTACATTGTTTCAGAGGGGAGCAAGAAAGAGGAGAGTCACGGAATCTTCCAGAAGATCCACCTCAGTCTGAAACGGAGATGTCAGACCCCACCAGGCTGCCCAACTCCTTCTCAAGGCCATACTTCCTAAACACTCTCTCCCCAGCTCTCTGCCCAGGCCACTTCCTCCATCCTTGAACCCTATACTCAATTATCCCTTCTCAGTCCAGCCCATCTCCTACCACCTAGACCCCAATGCCAAATCAAATCCCGTAGACAGAGTTTTGGGTGAAGTAGAAAAGGATAGCTTTATTGCTTTGCCAAGCAAAGGAGGACACAGCAGGCTAATACCCTCAAAACCAAAGATCCCAACTTGGGGAAGATAGTGACAGTTTTATAGTAAAACAGGGTGTGTGATCAGCTTGTGTACATTCTTCTGAAGGGTTGGTGGTGAGGTAAGTAGCAGTCAACATCATAAACCTCAAGTCCAACTGGTCTGGGGTCTACATGCTTGAGGGCAGCATACCATAACTTCTCCCACCTGGAAGAGGTTTCAGTATCTGCAAAATAGCTCAAAGGTATTGTTGTGTATATCGATTGATGGGGAAACCGAACATTGTCCCAAGGCTGCTCTTGACTGTTTCTCCATGATCTCACATCCCCTCCCTTCCCTAATTAACAATAGATTGAATCTGCCCATTGGACCTCAGGAAAGATCATGGAGGCTGAATGAAGGCTGCTTCCTAGAATCAAAGAAATAGGGGCACTAGGTCTTGTGCCCAGGAGCCCCCCCAGGGCCCTGCATGGTATCACATCCCTCTGGGTGATCTGTCAACTTTGGATTTCCATCTCCACCCCAGGTACATTGTGGCCAGCTCCCAGCCTGGTATCTTTCCAATTTCCATACTAATGGACCATCTTAGACCTTCAAGGGACAGTGCCAACTGTAAGGTGGGGAGAGTAAAGTACAATTAAAAGGAAGACTTTGCCCTTTGGGCGGAGGAACAAGCAAGTGTTAAGTAAGCGCTGAGGAGCTGCCCTTTCAGGAGATAGTCCTCACGTAGAGAAAGGCTCAAGTGGTAAGGGAGGGAGAAGCACCCAAGGAGGAGCGAGGACAGCAGTCCCCAGTCAGCAAATCTGTCTAGGTCCTGGGCTAAACAAGAGCAGCGTGCATCTCCTGGACTGGCCTGGAACCAGGCGGATATTTTGAACGTTTCTGAAGACCGTAATCTTCCCCCTCAGGAAAACAGACCCTCCTGAAGCCTGCAGAAGGCTGCTCTTGGGAACAAAGGTCCAATGTTACCTGATTTTCTTACTTTTCAGGAAAGTCAGGAAATCCAGACCTTAGTTGAATTCTTCCTGATTGTATTCGTTGGAAGCTAGTGTTTAAAAACAAACGTTGTCGGAGAACACAACGGCACCAAATTTGTTTGTGGATAAAACATGAACAAGTGGTTCTATCTGACGTCTCCAGACGCATTGTGGCTACAATCAAAAGACTAATATAAAACCATAATAGGTAGAAAATTCTGCTTTAAAAAAAAGGGAAAAAGAAAGGAGGCATTAACTAGTTGTCTTTTGTCAACTGAAAGAAAGTTGAGGGCAAGGCATTTTGCTTAAAGAGAGCCTGACACTGTGTGCTCACAAGCAGTGATGTTGTTGCTGCTGCTGCTGCTAAGTCACTTCAGTCATGTCCGACTCTGTGCGACCCCACAGACGGCAGCCCATTGGGCTCCGTCATCCGTGAGATTCTCCAGGCAAGAACACTGGAGTGGGTTGCCATCTCCTTCTCCAATGCATGAAAGTGAAAAGTGAAAGTGAAGTTGCTCAGTCGTGTCTGACTCAGCGACCCCATGGACTGCAGCCCACCAGGCTCCTCCATCCATGGGAGTTTCCAGGCAAGAGTACTGGAGTGGGGTGCCATTGCCTTCTCTGAGCAGTGATGTCAGTTGTTCCTAATATGTCAGGAATGCTGGGTGGGAACAGCACTGCTCCCAACTCACTGAACAGCCAAGTCAGGGCTCAAAGTGCCACTGAGCAGCCTTCCTGATAGAAGCTTCCTTCTTGGCGATTACCCTTCTGTGCAGGTGAGGATCCCCAGAGCTGAAGACTAGGAATAGCTTATGCAGGGCACCATCTGTCTTTAAAAAGTACAGTTGACTCTGATATCTTGAGATCAGGCTGGTGAAGGGGTAGGCCCCTAAAACTTTCTCCACAGGTGGGTGCTCAGAGGGGCTTCCTAGGGCGCTCAGAGGTAAAGAATCTGCCTGCCAATACAGGAGATGTGGGTTTGATCCCTGGGTTGGAAAGATCCCCTAGAGAAGGAAATGGCAACCCATTCCAGTATTCTTGTCTGGAAAATCCCATGGACAAGGGAGCCTGGCAGGCTACATACAGTTCATGGGGTTGCAAAGCGTCGGTCATTACTGAGCATGCACAGATGCTCAGAACCCCAGGGATGCCATCTANGATCCCTGGGTTGGAAAGATCCCCTAGAGAAGGAAATGGCAACCCATTCCAGTATTCTTGTCTGGAAAATCCCATGGACAAGGGAGCCTGGCAGGCTACATACAGTTCATGGGGTTGCAAAGCGTCGGTCATTACTGAGCATGCACAGATGCTCAGAACCCCAGGGATGCCATCTAAGTCATAGAGAAGTCTGAATTTGCCCCCCAGCCCCATGGATTTCCCTGATAGCTCAGATGGTAAAGAATCCTCCTGCAATGTAGGAAACTCTGGTTTGATTCCTGGGTCGAGAAGATCCCCTGGAGAAGGGATAGGCTACTCACTCCAGTATTCTTGGCCTTCCCTTGTGGCTCAGCTGGTAAAGAATCTGCCTGAAATGCAAGAGACCTTGGTTCGATCCCTGGGTTGGGAAGATCTCCTGGAGAAGGGAAAGGCTACCCACTCCAGCATACTGGCCTGCAATTCCATGGACTATATGGTCCAGGGGGTCGCAAAGAGTTGGACAAGACTGACCGACTTTCACTCTCCATGGGCTTCCCTGGTGGCTCAGATGGTAAAAAAAATAAAATAAAATCTGCCTGCAATGCAAGAGACCTGGGTTCAGTCCCTGGGTTGGGAATATCCCCTGGAGAAGGAAATGGCTACCCACTCCAGTATTCTTACCTGGAGAATTCCATGGACAGAGAAGCCTGAGGGATTATAGCCCATGGAGTTGCAGAGTCGGATAAGACTGAGCTACTAACACTTTACTTTGTTAATTTTATCATGGAACTCAGAAGCCTGGTTTATTCCAGAGAGAAAAAATTAGATTCTATTCAGCGAACGTTCTCCTTCCTCCACAAAACCCCACAGCTGTGCTCGCTTATTCTCCGGCTGACAGAGAACAGTGGGTCTGGAGAAGAATGCCTGGGTTTGTGTGATCTACACTTACTGACACTCAACTCTGGCCAAGTTACTCTGTTTCGCTCACCCTAGGTTCTTGGTTTGTAAAAAGGGATCACAGTAGCACCTGTCTTCACAAGGAGCTTGTAAGGATTAAATGAGCTGATGTATAGAAAGAATTTAGTGGGGACTTCCTTGGTGGTCCAGAGGCTAAGTCTCTGTGCTCCCCATGCAGAGGGGCCCAGGTTTTGACCCCTAGTTGGAGAACATAGATCCTACATGCTGGACGATGTAGCCAAAAAATTTTTTTAAAGAAAGAACTTAGCAAAATGCCTGGTACTTAGTTCCCAATACACATTAGCTATTCTCATCTCTTATCACGAGCCTCACACAGTCCAAGGAGCCAGAAATTCTAGCTTTCAGTCCAGACTCTACTCTTTATACTGTCTTTTGACCTTTCTGGACCCAAATTTCTTCTGTAAAATGAGACTGGTCAGATTAGTCAGAAGGTCCGAAAATGCTGTGTATGAATTACTCCAGCAGTATTAAAACACAGATTCTCCAGCCGCAACCAGGCAATTCCATCTCCAAGTATTGCTGCAAAACTGGACTAGATGAGTTTTAAGGGCTCTTCCAGCTCAAAATTTTATGATGAATTTTCACAAATTCATGATGCTATCGCCTCTAAGTCCATTTCTGATTTTGGTTGGGAGGACTCTCCGCTACAATAGCATGACATCTAGCTCAAAAAAATTAGAAGAGCTTGTCATTTCTACCATTATTCTATTCTAAACCTGCATGTGTGTTCTTAGTTGCTCAGTCATATCTGACTTTTTGTGACCCTTTAGACTGTAGACTGCCAAGCTTCTCTGTCTATGGAATTTTTCAGGCAAGAATGTTGCCATTTCCTTCTTCAGGGGATCTTCCCGAACAGGGATCGAACCTATGTCTCCTGTATCTCCAGCATTACAGGCGGATTCTTTACCTTTTGAGCCATCAGAAAAGCCCATGTTCTAAACCTAATCCTGATCATTTCGGGAGCACGCCCCGCATCCTTCTCACCCCAAGCCTTGAGCATTTCATTGCTCTTCATTCCTCCTTTCCAAAAGTCTCAGCAAATCCTAACTGTTTTTTTAACCCAACAACAGCCTTAGATGGGCCTTTTACACTCAGTTCTGGCTCACCGCCTGTGCTTTTCTCTCTCTGCATTCCCTCCCTTTGGTAAAGAATGGAAATAACCCAGCGCCTGTGGGCAGGCAAAGATTCTGAGCTCAGGCTGAATGCCATGGCACTCGTGTTGGAGTGCTTCCTCTGAGCTAGATTGTCTGACCCCAATCTCTCTCTCACTCTCTCAGCGTCCCAGGGCAGCCAGGCTCGCTGCCAGGGCTGGCTGCCACTTTCAAGCGTGCTGTTGCCCAGGTGGAAGACTCTGAAGAATTTGGCTTGGCCTCTTTGGTGTAAAAAACAATGTTTGTTTGATCATAGAGCCTCTGTCTCCTACAGGGGAAGGTGTGTCACCAGAGATCTAAGATTCGAAGAATGAGACGGACCATGAGCTTAGAGCAGAACAGAGCCTTCTGGATGTGGGGGTGCTCTTTCTGAGACATCTGTTATTCCACTGATCACCCAGGCTGTTTGGCCTGATCTGTCTGGCATGTAGCCTGTTTCTATAAAAGAGTGCAAAGACATTGGCAAATCTCACCCAAATATATATGAGCCCAGCTGACAGTTTCCAAAAGTTCACTTGGAAGTTAATTATTTGAAACTCAGAACATATTTCCCTGTAAGAGTAAAATAATAAATGGTGATTATATTTCCAGGTTGACATACAAGTCTATTTAACCCTTTATATGCTTCAAATGCTACACATTTAAGAGGAAAAAAGCAGCCAACCAACAATACAGTTGAAACACCAGGGATTAAATAATACTGAAAAATAACATTGGGAGAAGAATTTTTTTTTTTAATGTAGCAAATATTCAGTTAACATAAAGCACTGTTCTGTGCCCTGAAGTGTTAGAGAAAGCAGGCCTGCTTCCTATCCTCAGGGGAATTTACATTGCTTTGATTTTTCTGTTCATTCTCTGTTTTCTCCTGAGAATGTAAGCTCCCTGTGGGCTGGAATTTGGTCTGCCTTGTCCTCTAGTTTATGCTTCAATGCCTAGCGTAATGCCTGCCACAAAAAATGTACTCAATAAATATTTGTTGAATGAATGAATAAATAAATTCCAGTCAGAGAGAGGCAGTAAACAAGTAAGCAGATACATATGTGACCAATGTCAGGTGATAATAAGTTCTATGAAGAAAAATAAAGCAGAGAGTTCAGAGATGGGGATGACTATTTCCCATGGGGTCTGTGAAAGGCTTCTCTGAAGAAATGATACCTGCGTGGAAATCTGAAGGAGGAATTGACTCAGAGAAGAGGTCAGAGAAGAAGGACTCCCGCTTTTGGTGTCAGACCAGGACATCTGGACCAAAGTTCCCACAGTCAACTGAAATGCCCAGACAAAGTTTAAATAGTATTAAAAACAGAGTTATCAAAGTGGCAAGGAATTACTAGGCAAAAGGTAGGAGAAAAAGATAACCGCTACTCAGAGCCATTGTCATTCTGAGGACACCTGTGAATGTGCAGTAAACATCTGCCAAACTGAGCCGAGATTTTGGTGGCCTCATAAGCCAAGGGAGACAAACACCAAAGCTCAGGAAGAAGGTGGGGGCTTTGAGCTTGAAGCTGGGGAGACCTTGAACTTCTGTTAAAGGGGTTACAGATGGAGACCAGCACCAGGCAGCTACTAGAAGCAAATGAAAATCCATTCAGATCCTATCACCTTGGGCCTCAATTATCTTAAAGTGACATTTCCCACATGTAATCAGAAATAACCAGAAAATAACACCATATGAGTGAGAATCAGCAGAAAACTAAAACAGATCCACAAATCCTTAAGATATTGGAGTTATCTGACATAGCCAATAGAATAACTATGCTTACTTTTCTCAAAAAAATGAAATTAAAACTTGAAAATTTTGTCAGAGAACTGGAGGTTGTAAAAAGATCTAAAGAAAGAGCAGCCCAGGGTGNTCCACAAATCCTTAAGATATTGGAGTTATCTGACATAGCCAATAGAATAACTATGCTTACTTTTCTCAAAAAAATGAAATTAAAACTTGAAAATTTTGTCAGAGAACTGGAGGTTGTAAAAAGATCTAAAGAAAGAGCAGCCCAAGGTGAGAGGTAAACAAGTGCAAAGGTCCTGTAGCAGATTTGAGAGAAAAAATCAGTGTGGCAGAAGCAGAGTGAGCATAATAGAGAGAAGGGTGGAAGATGAGCTCAGGAAAGAAGGCCCAGGCAGTTCACAAGGAGGGTGGGAACTTTATGTTGTGGTTTTGGGGTTTTTTTTTTTTTAGAATTTTTGGCTGTGCCATTTGGCATATGGTATCTCAGCTCCCTGACCAGGGGATCGAAACTCTGCTCCCTGCATTGGAAGGACAGTCTTAACCACTGGGCCACCAGGGAAGTTCTGAGAATTTGTGTTTTATTCCATGTGTCAAGAGAAACTATTGGAAGGTTTACAGCATTAAAGTGACATGATTTAATTTACATTTTTAAAAGGTTAGTTTGGTTGTTGTATAGGAGATAGGCTCTAGGGAAGGAAAAGTAGACAGAAGACCAATCAATCATTGCAAGGGCCAGGTGAGAGATGGCGGAGGCTTAGTCTAGGGTGGGGCAGATGGAGGTGGAGAGAAGTGTTTGTTGTTTAGGCGCTAAGTCATGTCCCACTCTTTGTGACCCCATGGACTGTAGCCCGCCAGGCCCCTCTGTCCATGGAATTTTCCAGGCAAGAGTACTCTAGTAGTTTGCCATTTCCTTCTCCAAGGACCCAGGGATTGAGCCTGCGTCTCTTGAGTCTCCCGCATTGGCAGGCAGATTCTTTTACCACTCTACCACCAGGGAAGCCCCAGGTGAACGTGGGATATAATTTGAAGGGAGAGTTGACAGCTCTTCCTGATGGATTGGGCATGGGATGTGAGGAAAATGTCAGAATAATTCCCTACCCCTGTGTACTCTCTATATGACCCTGTTCTCCCCATCCACACATGGTCTCTCCTCTCTCAGTAGACAACCTGCTAATTGTAATTTTCAGCCCAGTTCTTTTTTCTGAGCGTTATCCCTATGAAGCCAACTGCCTTTTGAAATGTTCTGCCTGGATGTCACCAGACCTTAGACTGAACCTGCCCCAAACTTAGCTCATTATTTTACCTTCTAAACTATTTTTTTTTCCTCATCAATTTCCTCGGTTAAGGATATTACTTTTCACTCGATCATATAAGTCAGAAAGTAGGGATTAATTTTAGATTCCTCACTTTCCATGTGCAACTGGTAGCCTGGAAAGCATCTTGTAAACCTGTATTTTCGATGGACTTCCCTGGTGGTCCAGTGGTTAAGACTCTGCACTTTCTAATGCAGTGGGCATGGGTTCAATCTCTGGTCGGGATACTAAGGTCCCCCTTGCAGCATAACCCTTCCCCCACAAAAAAGCTGTGTGTTCCTTTCTGTTTTCATGCCTTTTGTCCTTTCTTTTTTTAAGATGTTTTGAAATGTTTATATATTTATTTTTGGCTGTGCTGGGTCTCGATTGTTGTCCATAGACTATCTCTAGCTGCAGTGAGCAGGAGCTGCTCTCTAAATAAGGTGTGTGGGCTTCTCATTTCATTCCAGAGCACCGGCTCTAGGCACATGGGCTTCAGTAGCTATAGCCGTAGGCTTAATTGCCCCGTGGCGTGTGGAATCATCCTGGATGGGATGGAACCTGTGTGCCCTGCATTGGCAGGTGGATTCTTATCCTCTGGGCAATCAGGGAAGTCCCAGCTTTTTTGTTTCCATTTGTGCCCAAGAACCTTCCTCTTTAGTTCCGTCCACACAGTTCCCTGGCAAGGGCCATATACCCTTTATCCCCTCTACCCTCTTCCACTGCCCGTTTCCCTGGAATTCCCAAGTTTCGCCTAGTCCAGACCTCATGGCCCTTGGGACTCAATGAAGGACAGCATCTTCAATAAGACTTTGGCTGAAGCTGACACCCAAATGTCCTATGTTTAGGAGCCCACATATGTGTTTTAAGTTCGCAGCACAAATTACCAAACATGGATGTTAGCAAGCTTCCTTCATAATCACTTGTGATTTCTACACCACTTCTATGACCCCCTGTCCTCTTTCCCTACTTTCCTTCACTTGTAATTTTCTATTTTTGGACAAGTGGAATGGGGAGCGGCAGAAAGGGAAGAACTTGAAAAAGAGAGAATGAACCAAAGAAGAAAGATAGGGAAGCAGGAGGAATGAAGAAAGAAGCAGAAGAGAAAGAAAAAAAGAAAAAGAAAAGGAGAGAGAGACAAAGAAAAAAAGGAAAAAAGAAAGAAAGAGACCCTTAAATTAAGTAACCACATATGTGTCTGAGGCATACATCTGCAGTATCTCTACTTAAACAGCAGGGACCTCATGGCAGATATTACACATTTAATTGACTAAAGAAACCAATCATAGAACAAAGCCCCTTTCTTTGTGAGATGTCATATGATAACCCAAACACAGTAGTTGCTGTTTTTCTCCAGACACTATCAACCACAGCCGTCTGTCTTGGTCCTAGTCTGTTTTTAAAAAAATTTTTTTTTCTTTTAATGTGTGTGTGTGTGTATCAGTCACAAGACCAAAGTATCCTCCGTTGCAACAATGGCCACCCTGTGGAATTCAGCTGGGCTCTCCCAGCCCACAGCCCACTCCTGGCTGCCAGATGTCAGCCAGCCCAGAGGTTCTCTTTCATCCTCACCCACCGCAGAGCCATTTTGGTCTGTGCTGTGGTGGGGGCTGACAACCCTTTGCAAGCTCCACCCCAGATCTGAGGGAGGCCTAATCTTTCCTGAGGCCCACTGTGGGGAGGGGGAGGGTAAAGAGCAAAGCCTCCTGGGAACGGAGATGGGGTGGGTTAGATTTGTTCTCAAAGTTCAGCCACTGCTGCTCATTAAAAGGCTCATTTTCAACCTAGGAATCCAGTCCTTACCGTGAAGGAAAACCAGGACAGATCTCGTTGACAGCTTTAAAAGAAGCACCATGAGCTGCAGAGGTGGAAGGGAGCACGCATGAGTCCTCCTCCTGTGGGTCTTCCCCGGTGGTCCTGTGTCCTACTCTCCAGGCAAGAGGCAGTTGGACGGCTCCGGACCCCACCACATCCACCACCTCCTTCATCCCTTTCTCTCCAGATGTTTTCTTGTTCTCCTCTTCCTCCTTTCCCTTCTCTTATTCCTTCTTTTTCCCTTGCACACTGCAGATTTACAATAGCCATGGGACTCCAGCAAGGAGGCCGGAAGACTCACCCCCACAGAGATGCTGCCCAGAGGGCCCCAGAACTGCCAGCTCCACTTCTGATCTGAAAGAAAATGCAAGAAAAAAGTTTCCTCATCTGCAAAATGGAGATAATAGCACTTGGTTCATGTGAGGAGCTCTTGTCATGCTTTGTTCACAGGGTCAGCACAGAGAGTTCAGGGATAAGATGCTGTCTGCAATCTGTCATGTAGTAAATGCTCAATGAATTCAGTCATTTAACAAATATGATTCAGTTCAGTTCAGTTCAGTTCAGTCGCTCAGTCGTGTCTGACTCTTTGTGACCCCATGAATCACAGCACACCAGGCCTCCCTGTCCATCACCAGCTCCCGGAGTTCACTCAGACTCATATCCATCGAGTCANTGAATTCAGTCATTTAACAAATATGATTCAGTTCAGTTCAGTTCAGTTCAGTCGCTCAGTCGTGTCTGACTCTTTGTGACCCCATGAATCACAGCACACCAGGCCTCCCTGTCCATCACCAGCTCCCGGAGTTCACTCAGACTCATATCCATCGAGTCGGGGATGCCATCCAGCCATCTCATCCTCTCTCGTCCCCTTCTCCTCCTGCCCCCAATCCCTCCCAGCAACAGAGCCTTTTCCAATGAGTCAACTCTTCACAGGAGGTGGCCAAAGTACTGGAGTTTCAGCTTTAGCATCATTCCTTCCAAAGAACACCCAGGGCTGATCTCCTTTAGAATGGACTGGTTGGATCTCCTTGCAGTCCAAGGGACTCTCAAGAGTCTTCTCCAACACCGCAGTTCAAAAGCATCAATTCTTTGGCGCTCATGATTAGACACCTACTAAATCCCAGGCTCTGTTCCAGGTGCTGGGGGAACAAAACAGACAACAAGATTCCAGTCTCACGGAGTTAACCTTCTAGGAGGAAGAGAGAAATGAGAAACAAGTAAGTAAAATAGGACATCAGATGATGAAAAGGTCTGTGAAAAGAATAAAGCCAAGGAGGGGATAAGAGTGCTGGAGTGGGGAGATGGAAGGTGGGAATGCAATTTTAAATTGAACAACCAATAGTGATGTTAAAATAAAGCGTTGAAGGAGGTTAACGAGCCCAGCCTGTGGGTGTCTGAGGGAAGAATATTCTGGGTGGAGGGACAGTAAGTGCAGAGGCCTTGAGACCAGAGTACACCAGGAGCGGTTGAGAAGCATCCAAGAGGATGTGTGGCTGCAGTTAAACGGGGAGGGGAGAACAGTGGAAATGAGGTCAGAGAGGTAAAGTTGCGTGTGTGCAGGAGGGAGCAGGGGTGGCAGGCAGTGCAGCCGTGTAAGGACTTGTTGACCATTGTAAAAACTTGGGAGAGCTTTATGGAGAGGAGTGATACAATCTGATTAAGATTTTAATAGCAGTGCTTGGGTTGATGGGTTGAAAATAAACCAGTGGGGTCGGAATGGCAGCAGGGAAGCCAGTTAAAGTCCAGTGCAGTAGTTCAGGTGAGAGATGGTGGTAGCCTTGACCCAGTGGTAGAAAGGAGGTGATGAGAAGTACGTTGGATTTGGGATATATTGTTTAAGGAGAAGTTGACAGAATTTTGATGATGGATTCCATGAGGAGTGAGAAAATAAGGAAGGAGTTCTAAAATGTCTGTAAGATTCGGGGCCTGGATGAAATTGCCCTTTTGAGTGAATGCTATGAATTTTGTTTTGGACATTGTGAGAGACTGTTGCCTCAATAGTCCCAATGAGTCATGTGTGGAGGCCTGTACACTAGAGCTTGCCCTCTCCGAAGACTATCTTAGACATGTAAGAAGCCCAGGCTGCCCTGCTGCAGAGGCATAGGGAGGACAACCAAGAGCTCCAAATAATGGCCAGATATAGAAGTGAGGGCATCTTAAACCATCCAGTCCCAGTGAAGTCTCCAGAGCACTTGAGTCTCATGAATGACCCATTGATCCAGCCACTAAGCTTAAGGGTTTCTGACGAGCAACAGTTAACTGGTACAATCTTGTGAAATTTAAAATGTCTTATGGGTGGCATGAATGTTAAAGAATCCACCTGACAATTCAGGAAACATAATAGATGCAGGTTCAATCCTTGGGTTGGAAAGATCCCCTGGAGAAGGGCACGACAACCCACTCCAGTATTCTTGCCTGGAGAATCCCATGAACAGAGGAGCTGGGCAGGCTACAGTCCACAGGGTCACAGTCAGACACGACTGAAGCAACTTAGCACTCAAAATTGCATCAGTTCATTTTAGTTCAGTTCTGTCACTCAGCTGTGTCTGACTCTTTGTGACCCCGTGAATTGCAGCACGCCAGGCCTCCTGGTCCATCACTAACNTGTCCCAGGAGCCAAATAACAGATTGTGTTACCGGTAGAAAGAAGAAATCAATTATGCCAAACACTGCTAACTGATTCAAAAAGATGAGGGTTGAGAACTGGTCATTGGATTTAGTCAAGGAATTTAGTTCCCATGAGAGGAACAGTTTTAGTGGAGTGGTAAGTGGCAGCCTGCTTACAAGGAGTTGAAGAGGGAGTGGGAAGAGAGGAACTGGAGCCATGGCCACAGATATCCAGGAACTGCGTTCATAGAGGCAGAAGGATGTGCAGTCAAGGAGGATGTCTTAAGGTTGGGAGCATGTTGTTTATGGATGGGAATGATTTAGGGCAGAGAGGAAAATTAAGTGATGCAGATTTGCCACATGATGTTCCTGAGATGCAGGGTATAAGGAAAGGCACTGGCCTTAGCTGGGAACAAGAATGGGCCATACATAACACGGGGGGAAAGGCAGAATACATGGGCCCTGATGTAAACTGGTGAGCAGATGTTGGCAGAAGTATGTGGAATTTCACTGCTTATGTTTCCTTGGCAAGCTCGTTGGCTGAACTTGAGGATAAGGGAAGAGGTGTTAGAAGGTCAAGAAGGAGGTGTGTAGAAATGAGTGGTGGCCACTATATGATATATCTGTGGGAAGTTAAGGTTCTCATCCTTCCTGTTACTTTCTAGGACTAGCTCAGGATTCTGGGAGAGCCAGGCTTTGTATAGCCTTAATGTCAAGTGACTTTGGCAGGAACTATAGTGCCCAGACTAAGCCACTTTTTACTTCCTCCATGACACAAAAGCCAGTTTTGTTCAGCTTTGTGGCAGCCATGTTCTTCAACCCAGGGGGTATCTTTTCCCCAATCAATGCTATGAATCTTAATTAGCGTGAGCCGATCAAGATAATTCTGTACTCTTTACCAGCAATTGTTTTTGGGCTGGACATGTGTTGCAATTTCTAATCAATAACATGTGAGGGGAGACCTGGTAGCAGTCTCTTAGAAGAGATCTTCATAAGATAAAATAGCTCAGACAAAGAGTGAGAAACATTGGACGAGATCCGTTATATGCAGAATCTAAAAAGAAATGAGGCCTTACAAGTAGCTGTGAAAAGAAG
>SJYV01007170.1:1266853-1305785 GCA_006410875.1 Neotragus pygmaeus
CACTTCTCAACCTTCCTTATACTTTGTTCCCTACAGTAGGAGAGGGCAAGGGTGGGATGATTTGGGAGAATGGCATTGAAACATGTATATTATCATATGTGAAATGAATCGCCAGCCCAGGTTCGATGCATGATACAGGATGCTCAGGGCTGGTGCACTGGAATGACCCACAAGGATGGGATGGGGAGGGAGGTGGGAGGGGGGTTCAGGATGGGGAACACATGTACACCCATGGTGGATTCATGTCAATATATGGCAAAACCAATAAAATATTATAAAGTAAATAGCCTCCAGTTAAAATAAATAAATTTATATTAAAAATAAATAAAAATTACAACATCATCGAAAATTTCAAGATGCATATAAGAATAACAGAAATATAAACTCATCAAATAAAAGGAAAAGACTTGATGAAAGAAATTGAAGAGGACACAAATAAATGAAATGATGACTGGATAGGAAAAATTAATATTGCAAATACCTAGACTACCTAAAGTTGTCTACAGTTTCAATGGAATCTCTAGCAACATTTTCAATGGCATTTTTCACTATACAGACAGATAATATCAAAATTTGTATGGAACCACAAAAGATCTCAAATAGCCAAAGCAATCCTGAGAAAGAAACATAAAACTGCAGATATCATACTTCTTGACTCCAGACTTTATTGAAAAGCTACAGTAATCAAAACATTATGGTACTGGCATCAAGCCCCACCTTGGTGCTTCCCAGGTAGTGTTAGTGGTAAAGAACCCATCTCCTAATGCAGGAGACAGAAAAAACACGGACTCAATCCCTGGGTTGGGAAAATCCCCTAGAGGAGGAAATGGCAACCCACCCCAGTATTCCTGCCTAGGAAATCCCATGGACAGAGGAACCCGGTGGGCCACAGTCCCTGGGGTCCCAAAGAGTCAGACATGACTGAGAGACTGACTAACACACTGGAATAAAAACTGACACATAGGTCAATGGGACAGAATCAGAAAATAATCTCTCACAGGTATGATTAACTAATATTTGACAAGAAGCCAAGAATACCCATTGGAGAAAGGACAGTCTCTTCCATAAATGATACTGGGGGGGGAGGGTATTCACATGCAGAAGAATAAACTTGGATGATTATCTCATAATAATAAATTAGTTGCTCAGTCGTGTCTGACTCTTGGAAACCCCATGGACTATAGCTCACCAGGTTCCTCTGTCCACGTAATTCTCCAGNGGGGGGGGGGGGAAGGGTATTCACATGCAGAAGAATAAACTTGGATGATTATCTCATAATAATAAATTAGTTGCTCAGTCGTGTCTGACTCTTGGAAACCCCATGGACTATAGCTCACCAGGTTCCTCTGTCCACGTAATTCTCCAGGCAAGAATACTGGAATGGGTAGCCATTCCCCTCTAGAGGGGATCCTCCTGACCCAGGGATTGAACCCAGGTCTCCTACATTGCAGGAGGATTCCTTACCATGTGAGCCACCAGGGAAGGTATTTGAACACCAAATACAAAAATCAACTCAAAATGGATATAGAGAATTATATACATACAATGGAATATTATTCGGCCACACACAAAAAAAGGAAATCTTGCCATTTATAACAACATGGATGGACCTTGAGGGCGTTATGCTAAGTGAAAAAAGTTAGAAAGGGAGAGACAAACACTGTTATGATCTCATTTCTGTATGGATTCTAAAGACATCAAATTCACAGAAACAGTTTAGAGTGGTGGTTGCTGGGGTTAAGGGGTACGTAGATGGGGGTATGTTGGGCAAAGGGTACAAACTTCCAGTTATAACATGAATAAGTTCTGAGTTTCTAGGGTAGAGCATAGTGACTACAGTTAACAATACTTTATTGTATACTTGAAAGTAACTGTGAGAGTAGAGCTTTAATGGTCTCATTATAACAACATCAAGAACAAAATGGTGATTATGTGTGGTAGAGGATATGATAACTAAATTTATTGTGGTAAAACATTCTGCAATATATACATGGACCAAATCATCATACCATATACTTTAAACTTACACAATGTTATATGTCAATTATATTTCAATAAAGCTGAGGAAAATTCAGAACAAATTAAATACTTAAATATAAGGCATGAAACCATAAAACTAATAGAAGAAAACATACAGAATACACTTCTTGGCTTTGACCTGGGCAAAGATTTTTTGATATGACACCAAAAGTGCAGGCAACAAAAGCAGTAACAGGAATAACTGGGACAGCATCAAACTAAAAAGCTTCTGCAAAGTAAAGGAAACAGTCAAGGAAATGAAAAGGCAACCTATAGAATAACAGAATATTTGCAAACCACATGACTGATAAGGGTTAATATCTGAAATATATAATAAATTCACACAACTCAATAGCTACATAGATATCTATACAGATTCATACATACATACCTGATTTTAAAATGGGCAAAAGATCTGTATAGACTTTCCTCCAAAGACATATAAATAGCCAACATAAACATGAAACCCAATGAACCTCATGAAACCTTGAGAACCCCATGAACAGTACGAAAAGGCAAAAAGATATCACACTGAAAGATGAACTCCCCAGGGTGGTAGGTGCCCAATGCACTACTGGAGAAGAGTGAATAAATAACCACAGGGAATAAAGAAGCAGAGCCAAAGTGAAAAAAATGCCCAGCTGTGGATGTGACTGGTGATGGAAGTAAACTCTGATGGTGTAAAGAACAATTTTGCATAGGAACCTGGAACGTTAGGTCCATGAATCAAGGTAAATTAGAAGTGGTAAAACAGGAGATGGCAAGTGTGAACACCAACACTTGGGTGCAATCTCAAAAATGAAAGAATGATTTCTGTTCATTTCCAAGGCAAGCCATCGAACATCATAGTAATCCAAGTCTATGCCCCAACAAGTAATGCTGAAGAAGCTGAAGTTGAACAATTCCATGAAGACCTACAAGACCTTCTAGAACTAACACCCAAAAAAGATGTCCTCTTCATCATAGGGGACTGGAATGCAAAAGTAGGAAATCAAGACATACCTGGAGTAACAGGCAAATTTGGACTTGCAGTACAAAATGAAGCAGGGCAAAAGCTAACAGAGTTTTGCCAGGAGAATGCACTAGTCATAGCAAACACCCTCTTCCAACAACACAAGAGAAGACTCTGCACATGGACATCACCAGATGGTCAATNGTTCGTGACATTAACATAGATAACATAACCTAAAGCCTCAGCAAGAACAAATGAGAGAATGACATTCTCAGACAGTGGAAAGCCGGGGGAAGCAGGACTGAGGACAGATCATTTACCCTGACCTTGTACAAACCTTTCCAACCCTCCTTCCTAGATACCACCCCCTTTTAAACTCCCTGTAATAGAAAAGAGTCCCCATTCTGTTTAACATCTGACCCCAGAGCCCACGCTGACACCAGGGGTCCAGTGGTTCTCTATTTTCTAGACTCTAATGTTTTATACAGTGGAGGGCTTCCCTGGTGACTCAGATGGTAAAGAATCTG
The DNA here is from genome assembly GCA_006410875.1 of Neotragus pygmaeus. Taxonomy (NCBI): domain Eukaryota; kingdom Metazoa; phylum Chordata; class Mammalia; order Artiodactyla; family Bovidae; genus Neotragus; species Neotragus pygmaeus. The sequence continues at coordinate 1,270,352 of SJYV01007170.1, forward strand.
CCTACAGTGCAGGGGACCTGGGCTGGATCCCTGGGTCGGGAGGATCCCCTGGAGGAGGGCATGGCAACCCACTCTAGTATTCTTGCTTGGAGAATCCCATGGACAGAGGAGCTTAGTGGGCTACAGCCCGTGGCATTGCAAAGAATCAGACACAACTGAGTGACTAATACTTTTTACTTTCCTCCTATCCATCATGGTACCCTTTGAAGGACATCATGAAATATTGATGTGTTTAAGTCTAAGATACAGCCTATGGTTTAGCCCAAAATTATGTATTTAGCTACTATATGCTTAAGTTGCTTAGAAATGTTAAATTTAATTAAATTTACAGACACTAACACACAATATAAAACCACAACCATAAGCTCAAACACCTGTCCATAGAAAAAACAAGCTGTCAAGCTCAGCACTGGCGGCTATGTCTGAGGCCATTAATATTCATTCGCTACTTGCTAATTCTCTCTGTCATCTGCTAGCACTGGCCAGTGGACAAGCAATAACAGGTGCCAAAGATTTAATAAAAATGTAGAGAGAAAAAAACAAAAAGCTGGAGAAATTCTATCCATTAACTTAATTTTTCTGGGAATTAACCTATTTCTTCATTTACTCAACAAAGATTGATTGAGCAGTTACTGTATGCCAGGCATGATGCCAAGTGGAGGAGACATGCAGACATAAGGTGCAAGCCTGCCTTCCAGGAGATGTCTCTTTGTGGCTATGGTCAAGAAAATGCTAATGGGACAAGAGGAAGTAGATATTGCGGTGGAAACAGCAGAGACCATAAGGAGCCTACAGCCCGTAGCCAGGCAAGGCATCCTGGAGGATGAGCCATGAGAGATAAGTCTTCTTTAGTTTTTAATCCTATATAGAGTTTGCATTTATCTATTTATTTGTTTGTTTGCTGCGCCTTTTAGCATGGGAGAATCTTAGTTCCTCTGACCAGATATCGTACCCACACCTGCTGCAGTGGAAGCCCCAGATCTTAACCACTGGTTTGCCAGAGAAGTCCCAAGAGGCAAGTCTTGAAAACAAGCCCAGGTTATCTCAGCCAGTGCTGGGCAGAGACCAGTGCAGTGTTCACGGTACCAGCCAGGAGGGCAGGGCTGCTACGGGGTTACCAACTTTTACATTTGGCGAGGCAACGATCATTCAGAATATCATCTGCCATTTTCATAATTTTGCGGATGAAACAGCCTTTTAGAACCCGAAATTTTAAAAGGAAAGAAAAAAGAATTTGGAAGTGCATAACCTCAGAAAAAAGGATTGTCCCGTACTTGGTATAATGTTAACTTTGTGAAGAACTCATCACATTGTTCTTATTTGTCTCATTTTGCTGCAGATTCATGAAAGTGTGAGTGCTGGAGCTGCAGTGGGGAGCAAAGCTGGATAAGGCACTACAGCAGAGCAAAGCAGCTGGGACAGAGGTGCTGAGGTGTCTGGATCTCATCTTCCGGGGCTCCCTGGGTTTAGGGGAGGGATGTGGGGCAACCTAGCCCTCAAGGCTGCGTCATGACCTTCCAGGGCCCTGGACGTGCTTTCCTTGGGTGGGGGGTGAGGGGTGAGGGGGTAGTGAAGTGGGCAGGGCTTCTTCCATAAAATTATTGCAAATAATATTTTATGATTGAATTGGTATAAAGAATATAACCTTTGACCTTAATTGTTCATTCTCTTCCCTCTGATGTTAAAAGAAGTTTAAACATTTCTGTGGGTCCCTAAAAGTATTGCGGGCCTAAGGAGCTTTGTCCACTGTGCCTAACGGATAAATCAGGCCTGACAGTCCTAAAATTGGGGGCAGCATCCGGTGATTCAGGGCACCAGAGGGCATCATCGGGCCCACACTGGTTCTTGCCTATGGAAAAATCCGGTCCTGCCTGAGGAGCAGGAGTGTAGCAGAGGAAACTTGAGGAATAGTGACAAGATGGCCAAATCCCAAAGAGGCGTGTGGATCTGGTAAATGAGCACAGCCAAGACTGGACACCCCAGAGGGCAGAGTGCCACCTGCCAATGGCCAGTAGGACGGACTGGCCTCTTCCGGCTTCAGGGACAAGAAGCAGCAGGGACCAGCCCTTCCTAGAAATTCTGCCAGATGGTCTAGCATCCTGGACTTGGCCTGATCTACATTTCATCAGTCAGGGCCAGACAAAGCTTTCAGTTCAGAGCACCCCCTCCACCACAATTTCACCCAACACCCACCCCCACCCCCATTCCTATTGCGAACTGGATAAACTGAAGCTAAATTTTAGTCTCACTGTCCATTTTTGTGTTCAAGTTTCAGGTATGGGTTTGTGGGAGGGAGGCATTGGGGTTGTGACTGACTGGTTGCTTTTTTGCTTGCTTCTGCTCAAAGGAAGTCTTATCTAGGGTATGCAGGGCTGGAGGGCAGGGAGCAAGACCATTTAAATGCATAGGGCATTGGAGGTCACCAGTGGGAAGGCAAGAGAAGGGAAGAAGAGAGAGAGAGGGAGCAGGCACAGCAGGAATACATAACAGGGGCCCAGCTGATGTTTCTGAGGGATGCTGTGTCCTTACAGTGCGTGTGCTCTGATAGAGTCTCCCAATTTTTCTACTCTAGCCTACGTAAAAGGAGTCCGAAGACAAGTGTAAAATAATGAAAACTGAGAGAACAGAAACGGACGAAAGGTAAATGTCTAGCTAGAATAATGTCTTAATGAGTAAACAGGATTTTCATGCTGTCTGCCGATGTCTTTGTGCCCAACATTTTATAGTGAAAAAGCTCAAAGCTACAGAAAACTAGAAAGAATAGTACGGTGGATATTCATGTACCCCTCCCCCAGATTCACTAGTTAGCATTTTGCCACATTTGCTTTTTCCTTTTGGGTATATGTGTGCCTGACTGTGGTGCATGTTTTGTGTGTTTTCATGCGTGTATTTGTGTCTGTGTGGGCTTTTTCTTTTCTGAACTATTTTGAAGTAAATTATAGATACCATGACATTTCACTATGTAACACTAGTTACATTTTAGGAGAGTGTAAAATATCATTATCATACTGAAAATATTTGACATTAATGCAATAGTATCATCCAATATAGAGCCCAATTGTATAAAAAATATGTTGTATAGCATTTTTATAATCCAGGATCCAATCAAGTTCGCTCATTGTAATTTGGCTCTTGTCTCTTCTGAATCTCCTTTAACTTGAAAGAGACCTCTGCCTTTTAACTCCTTTGTCTTAATGACATCGTATTATCAAAGAGTTCAGCTGGTGTCCCATGGAATGTCCCACGGTCTGGGTTTTGTTGATTGCTTCCTCATGATTATATTTAGATTGAGTGTTTTAGGCAAGACTACTACACAGGTGAAGCTCCGTGAACCCCATTGCCCACAACAGTAGGCCATAATGTCAGTTACCCTCAATGTTTGTGATGCAATAATTCGGAGAAGGCAATGGCACCCCACTCCTTTACTCTTGCCTGGAAAATCCCGTGGATGGAGGAGCCTGGTAGGCTGCAGTCCATGTGGTTGCCAAGAGTCGGACACGACTAAGCGACTTCACTTTCACTTTTCACTTTCACGCATTGGAGAAGGAAATGGCAACCCACTCCAGTGTTCTTGCCTGGAGAATCCCAGGGATGGGGGAGCCTGGTGGGCTGCCGTCTATGGGGGTGGCACAGAGTCGGACACGACTGAAGTGACTTAGCAGCAGTAGAAGTTTAATAATTTGGCTAAGGAAATGTCTATCAGCTCTCTCCATTGTGAAGACAACTTTTGACTTTTGTAATTAATAATTATACTGTGGGTGTTAAAGTCTTTTTTCTGTTTTGGAGCCAAAAACCATCTACTCTTCCCAGATTAAAAAAAAAGTCTCCCCTCAACTATCACATCAAAACCCCCCAGTGACAGTATGGTGAACTCATATTGGCATCCGAGAGGCTGCTCCTATAGCAGGAAGTTTCATGATTGTGATAATGAATACTCATAACATTTCCTAAAGTTTTTGTAGCATTTTACAGTTTGCAGAGCATTTTCACACATACTACAGCTTTTTATTTTCCTCTAATTTCCTTTTCCTTCAATAAGAAAGGAGAATGTTTAGAATCACTCATTCATTCATTCACCCACCCATCCCTTCATCCCAATCACATCCAGGCACTGAGCTAGAAGCAGAGGACTTTCCAAGGTGAGTGAGGGGATCAGGACTAGGTGAGGAGATGAATACACAAACCGCAGTAGAGAGACGTGATCTGGTGTGTAGAATGTGGGGAGGAAAGGAAACCCCCAACCCCAACAAGAGAGAATCCCAGGCAAGTGGAAGGGGAGCCTCCAGCCTGCCCTAGACATTGCCATGTGGGAAAACAAGTTTCTTTCCCTTTAGTGTCCTTGGTTGGGTTTTCCGTTACTATTGCCAAAAGTGTGCTAAGTGAGGATACAGTAGTCTCACTTGCAGATGGGAAAATTAAGCCCCCAGAAGTAAAATAGTTTGACCAAATGACATTTCACTTATAAGTGCTTGGTTCTTGATCCCGGGGGCCTGATCCCAAGCCCCACCTCTATGCTGGTCCCCTAAGGGAAGAGATAAGAGGATCTCCTGTGGTCTGAGCCTTGGTGCACTCCCAGACTCCCCCTCTTCTGTACGCAGAGCAGAGACGGCCAGACAGAAGGTATACTTATTCAGGCAGTATGAGCATCAGTCACTTCCTTCCAGGCACTGAGTGATGGGCATTTCAGAGCAGGGAGCAATTTTCTTAAGTTCTGCACTGTTCACATGGATGGATGCAGTGGGGTAGGGTGGGGTTACACAGTTGATCAGTCTGCACATGAACAGACTATCTGAAGGTCACGAAGTGCCCCGTATAAACACAAATCCAATGCCTACGTTTTGGAGAGACTGAATGGGTGTGTAAAAAAAACTGAGTGGCCCCAGGAACAGGGTTAATGGGTGGGGGGAATCTACTAGACTTGGGGCAGGAGAGTAGGCTCACTGTAGCAGAGAGTAAGGCTCAGCAGCCAGCTGTGAGTTTGAAGTACCGGGGCAATTAGGCATGAGCTATTTGAAGACAGAGAAAAGGTGAGCTCAGCGGCTCAGTTCCAGGTGCAGCCTTGATGCTAAGGATTGCCACCCTCAGTAGAGGCTGTGAAATGAGGCACAGGGTTATCTTTGTGAGCTCGGGGCCCAGAGTCGGAAGCATTTAAAGTACATCTTCTGAGCTTTAAAAGNCCTACATGGGGAAAAAATTCGAAAAAGAATAAATCTGTGTATATGTATACTGAATCACTTTGCTGTACACCTGAAACACACTGTTAATCAACTATACCCCAATATACAATGAACATTAGCAAAAAATCACTGAGTTGGCCCCCTCACCTATCTGCAGGTAATGAGCTGCAGCAAACATGTGATAGTGCTCTAGCAAAGCCTCTGGGGTCACGGAGCAGGCAGGACGCCTGCTAGCAGGAGACAGATAGCTGTCAATAACGCAGAAGCCAGAAGAGCAGAAACAGCAACTCCCCAGCAACAGAAAGAGCACAGGATTGGCTCGTTTCTACGAGATGTCAGCACTAGGAGAAATATGGGCGGTTCTTTCACTTCAAGCCCACTCCAGATATTAGTCTAGCCAGGAACTGGCACAGATCTGCAGTTCCAAGCACAACTCTGTCTGCAGTGATAAAAGCAGCTCATAAGGAAGCGGGGGCCGGGGCGGGCAGGCAGAGAGCCAGGCAGGAAGGAAGGTAGGTAGATTCCTAAATTCACAGCAGTTTTTTTTTAAATTAAAATTCAACTAAAAACTGGAACACACTTTGTATCTCTTGAGATTTTAAATAGCAATGGTGTGAAGAGAAAACCTACAGGTTCCAGGCAGTGAGGAAAGAGGCCTGGTCAAAACAGAGGATTTTACTGAGAAGTGGAAAATAATCTTGGATAAATATTGTAGATAGTCTTTTTTTTAATTGCTGTTGGCTTATCAGAATGAGGGTTTTTTTGTTTTGTTTTGTTTTTCCCTTCCTGATTGCTCAATTTTGTTTTATCCAAAGGAGAAACTCTAAACAAAGCAGTTAGTTTGATTTGGTTTGATCTGGTTGACCATTTCATTTGAGAAGATTAAAAAACAGCAAGCAGGAAAGAACCAAGCAGAGAAAATTCACTTTTACCCTCCGTAATTATTTTTATATTTCAACTTGGAGAGATTTTTTGCAGTGCTTTGGAAGTTTTTGAGAATCCTTAATCTTTTATTTCATTTTGTAATTTATTTAAATTTTATGATGTATTGGACATTTCTTTGTTGAGAAAATTCTGCTTTCCTATAACTAAAGGGAATGGGTTTTTCTTGGATCACTAAAGAAATGCATTTTTGGTCTGAATCGAAACCACATTTTATCTTTAAAACCCATATCTCCCAGGTTCCTCCTAAGCATATGCTATGGTCCCATTCTGACCAGGTCATTTGAGATGTAGAAATGAAAACTCAGAGCTACTCCCTAGGGTGGCTTCTAGGTTCCTGGGCTTCAGCTCAATTCCAATGCCCATCTTGCATTTTCTTATAGATCTTGATGAGTGTGCAACTAAGCAGCACAACTGCCAGTTCCTGTGTGTTAACACCATTGGCAGCTTCGCATGTAAATGTCCTCCTGGATTTACCCAACACCATACTGCCTGCATTGGTAAGTGGGAGAGGGAAAGTCCTATGTAGTTATTTTTNGCTTACAATGACTTAAAAATAAGAACATTTATTTTGCCCCAGCACAGGAAGTATTGCTCTTCAGTAACGCCATGGAGGACCCTGGACCTTCAGCTGCAGAAGCCATGGTATTTAGATCAAACAAAAGGATCTGCTGCTCTTTTTTAATGAAGCAAAAACCTTTTTCAGAGCCTCTGGCCTCACCAAATAGACTTCTGCTCAAGTTTCTGGTCAAAATTCTGTCAGTTATCCTACTGAAGCCAATTACTGGCATAGGTTAAGGGACACCAAAACAGTTCATAACTCATGTTAGTGAGCAGCAAAGGCTGTCAAACAACACTGAGGTTCTGTGAAAAGGGGAGAAGCACGGGGCAAGGCAAGGTTATTGTGGATAAGCGACCACAGAGCTGCTGCAGAGGCGTCCATTCATTCATTCATTCATTCATTTGACAGATACGTGTTAAGTGCCATGTACCAGGAGTGGTGCTGGAAGCTCTGAATAGTTGTGAACAAGAAACAAAATACCTCTCCCTGCAGAGCGCTACCATTCCAGTGGGGAACGGGACAGTGAACATGTCAACAGACAAACAGAAGTACAGATTGTTGGGAGCGTCAACACAGAAATAAACAGAGCGGTAGAACAGAGAGACAAGAGGGCTACAGTAGCCTGGGTGGTCAGGAAGGTGAGAAAGTGACATCTGACGGAACAGGGAGCACAGGTCGTGGGAAAGTCAGGAGGAGAAGTCGTCCAGGGAGGGAGACTGCAAGTGCAAAGGCTCTGAGGCAGGAGTGAGGGGACTGTGCGGCTGAAGCAAGGTCTGTGCCTAATGGCCGAGCAAATGTTCTTCCTGGAACCCAACGCGGCTCTCCCCCACGGCTGGAAGCAGATCATTGGCAACAACTTGGCTTCCCAAAGCCTCTCCTGCCCAGACTTGCAGTCCCTGCCAGGCCAGAGGCACAGCTGCTGAGGCCACAGGACAAGAGGCTCAGGTGTGGGCTCCGCCTGTGAAGTGAGGGGAAGCCGCCGTGACTGTGATGAGGGACCCACCCGAGGCGTCTGCCTAAACTGTGCAGCAGAGACTTCCTTGGCCACATCTCCCTGCAGACATGAGGACGGGGCATGAACAGACAGGGGCAAGGTAGACATAGATCTGCTTTCTGTGTCCCCCTCGGGCTCACGGGCATCCCCCTCGTGGCAGGGCTGGCCCAGCTGCCCTTCCGACAAGTGGAGGCAGGACGAGGCTGCTGCTGGGTGTGCCAGCTCCGCGCCGCGAGGCAGTGTTGTCGTGGGGATCTCTCCCACCTTTCTGTAGATAGCTGCGCCTCTGACCTGGCTTCAGGGCTGCTGCAGGGAAGGGTGGGGCTCAGATCACCCCATTTCCACAGGTGGGCCTTCTGGCGTGGCTGAAGCTCCTACTTCTTGCTCCCTGTTCCTTGGAGCAGAGTTTCAGGAAGCCAAACAGGCTTTTGGCCCAAGAGACTAGACACGAAATGAAACCTGTTTTCCAATGGCATTCTTCTGGCTTTTCCTTCAAGTGGGATTTTTGACTGTAAGATTGGGTTTAAACACTGAATTTCAATTTTGTACACACACACCAAGAGGCCCTGGGGCAGCGGGGGCGTTGGAAATGAACACCAGCCTAAGTCCTCTACCTGCCAAGCGTTCGATTAAGCTGCTTAGGTCTGTTTCCACCATCCTGTCTTTCAAATATTTATGTGGCAGATTATAGGCAAGCTTCAAAGGCAAGGAAATGCAAATCTGTTCTATAAATCATAGAATAACACAGCTGCTGTCTTCCTCGGAGTGACAGCTTACGAATGCCAGCGTTTCTGCCTGTGGAAGGGTGGTGGGAGATGGATTTCTTGCCCTTAGCCAGGCCTGGTGTGTGCGTGCGTGTGTNAACCCACTCCAGTATTCTTGCCTGGAGAATCCCAGGGACAGGGGAGCCTGGTGGGCTGCCGTCTGTGGGCTGGCAGAGTCGTCTCACCAGCAGCAGCATCACAAGGGTCAGAAAACTCTGTACAAGGATGGATAGTAAACATCTTAGGGTTTATGAACCATATGGTCCCTGTCACAACTTTTCAACTTTGCCATTATAGTGAAAAAGTAGCCGTAGACAATATATCTTGATTACAGTAGCTTTAAAACAAGCCTTGAAGTCAGGTAGTTTCAGTCCTCCAGCTTTGAATCTCTTTTCCAAAATTGTTTTGGCTACTATACAATTTAGTTTTGCATTTCTGTATAAATTTTAGGTTTAGCATGACAATTTCTCTTTTAAAATCTGCTCATATTTTGTTTGGGATTGTATTGATTCAATTTCAAGAGAAATGACAGCTTAATAATACTCAGCCATCTAATTCACAGGCATGGTGTATCTTTGCTTTTCTCTCATACATTTTTTATTTATAAATGTTTTCCAAAATGAAAATAGGTCTACCGGAAAAATGTCCCTCACTGAGGAGAGCCCTTGCTCCTGTGGCATCAGGATGGGAAAACCTCGGGCCCCTTCCCCGCTTTCTCAGGGAGGGAGACTCCCATGGCCTGGGACCTCCTCTCAATTTTCCAGGCCAGGGCCCTCACGTGGGCAGAAGACTCAGCATGCCAGGGAGAGGGGTGGGGTGAAAGGAGGGACCAGTGTACTCAAAGGTAACACCTTCCTTCTGCTGAAGAACCCATTTCTCCTAGCCGGAATATCAGCCGACATAGGTGCCCTACCCAAACTCCACAGCGATGGCTTTGGGCTCCTCGTCCACATTGTGTATTTGGTGTGGAACTTCCACAACTGCTTTTTTAGGACTTTGGCTGCCAGGTACTGCACTTAGGGCCCTCTGGATAGAAGAGGATGAAGTAGAGCATCTCCGTTCACAGGCACTAGTAGAACTCTGCAGTGTTCAAGTTCCAGGGCAGCATCTGCTGGTGCTGGGGGATTCTGTCAGGGGCTCCTGGGGAAGGAAGCTTCCCTGGTGGCTCAGATAGTAAAGAGTCTCCCTGCAAAGTGGTGGGACCTGAGTTCAATCCCTGATTTGGGAAGATTGCCTGGAGAAGGGAATGGCAACCCACTCCATATTCTTGCCTGGAGAATTCCATGGACAAATGGGCCTGCTGGGGCTACAGTCCATGGGGTTGCAAAGACTGTGGGGTGGGCTCAGAGTCTCAAGGTTGGGGGCACATGGTGCCAGGTGGCTTCTTCTGTGGCCTGCTGATTGAGCTATCTTTGGTGAGGGCTGCAAACCCTGGTGGACACACCCAGCAACAGCCATGGAACGGCCGTGGTGCCACTCAGAAGGATGTCATGCTCGGTTGGGTGCATCATAGGCAACACGGAACTGAAGGATGCCAGCTCTGCCGTGGACTTCAAAGAGCTCGGAGGCAAGAGGCCTTGAGCTCCAGGGCAGTGCTGAGCTGCCTTGGCCTCGCCAGGGCTAGGCTTTGGGGGGTTGGGAGGATTCACAGGTATTAACACCAAGAGCCACCTCCTCCTACCCCAAGTTTTCTCTGATCCTGGGATCACACAGCCCTGAGTTCCTTTGAAGTAGCTGTGGGGGCCAGGTGGGGGACCCGGAGCCTGCCTATTGGCGTTTTTGCCTCCACTGTTGCTGAGGGTTTTTTCTTTTTTTTTTTGTAGTTTTTAGTATACAGGTCACATACATGTTTGGTTAAATTCATTCTTAAGTATCTTACATTTTTGGTGCTATTGCAAATTCCTTGAAATGTCCTGTTCCATATTTGTTGCTAGTATATAGAAATATGTTCAATTTACTTTGTATGCTCATCTTGTGTTCTGCAACCTTATAAACTCACTTATTAACGTAGGAANTTTTGGTGCTATTGCAAATTCCTTGAAATGTCCTGTTCCATATTTGTTGCTAGTATATAGAAATATGTTCAATTTACTTTGTATGCTCATCTTGTGTTCTGCAACCTTATAAACTCACTTATTAACGTAGGAAATATTTTGTAGACTTGTTAGTATTTTTTAGGTACACAGTTATGTCCTCCGTGAATAAAAGTTTGACTTTTCAGTCTGTAAGACTTTTGTTTATTCTCTCATGGGCTGGGACACCAACACAACGTGGAGAAGAAGGGAGAGGGTAAACATTTTGCCTTGGTCTTATTATTAGTGAGAAAGTAATGAGTCTTTCAGTGTTAAATTGTAGTGTTTGCTCAAATTTTTCATAGATTCCTTTATTAGACTGAGGTAGTTTTGGTTTTTTTTTTTTGCTGAAGTTTGTTTTTAACTGCTACTGGACATTGAATTTCATCACATGATTTTTCTACATTTATTTAAATGATTGTATGATTTTTGTTCTCTTAATATAGGAAATTATATTGATTCAAGTGTTAAATTAACCCATTCAGTCATAATGTATTATCATTTAAATTATAGTCCTGGATTTTATTTGCTAATATTTTAAGGATTTTAAAAATCTATGTTCATGAGGGATGTTGATCTGTAGTTTTCTTTTTTAAAAATTATATGTATTTTATTTATTTTCAATTAACTGCTGTGTAATTTTCTATTAATGTCATTGTCCAGTTTTGGTATCAGAGCAATGGTGACCTTGTAAAATGAGTTGGGGTGTGTTTCCTCCTTCTTTTTCTCTGAAAGATGTTGTTTAGGAGTGGTACTATTTCTTCCCTTGATGCTTCCTTGTTTAATCCATCTAGGCCTGGAATTTATATTATCAGATTTAAATTATGAATCCAATCTCTTTAATATATGTAGGACCACTTGGATTTCCTATTTCTTCTTGAGTCAATTTTAGTTATTTGTGTTTTTGAAGAAACTGTCCATTTCAACTAATTTATCAAATTTATTGGCATAAAGTTGTTCATAATATTCTCTTGTTTTTTATATGTCTATAAGATTTGTAGTGGTGCCCTTTCTATTTGTAGTGGTGTTTTGTGCTTTTTGCGTTTTCTCCACCTTGATCAGTCTCACCAGAAGCTTTTTTATTTGACTGCTTTTTTTTCAATGGAATCATTTTTGGATTTTTCAATTTTCTTTATTCTTTGCCTATTTTCTATTGCATCTATTTCCTTTATTATTTTAATAATTCCCATTCTTCTGAGTTTTAACTTACTCTTCTTTTTGGACCACACTGCATGGCATGCGGCATCTTAGTTCCCCCAGCAGAGATCGAGCCAGTGCCCCCTGCAGTGGAAGCACAGAGTCTTAAGCAAAGGACCACCAAGGGAAGTCCCTAATTTTCTCTTTATTTTAAGTTCATAAGGTAGAAGCCTAGATCACTGACCTTCTTTTCTTTCTAACATAGGCATTAAAGTTACAAATTTTCTTTTAAGCACTTCTTTAGCTGTATCCCATGTATTTTGAAATCTGGAGCTATATACCTATTAAATATAATTATCATGTTCTAATCTCACCAAATATATTCTAATTTGATGCATAGGTTATTTTGAACTGTGCTGTTTCAGATGCAATATTTGTGGATTTGCAGATAATTTTCAGTTATTGATTTCTAATTTAATTCCAATGTGGCCTGGTCAGAGAATAAACTCTGTATAACACAGATATTTTTAAACTTATTGAAACATGTTTTCTGCCCTAGTATGTGCTCTTCTGTCAACTCCAAGGTAAATATACTCTGTATATTTGAAAAGAATGTGTATTTTGCAGTTGCTATGTAGAGTGTCCTACAAATATCAGATAGGCTCAATAAACTGATAATGTTGTTCAAGTCCTTTATATCTGGACTCATTTTCTGTTTCCTTGTTGTATAAATTACTGAGAAAGGAGTGTTGAAACCTCCAAATACATTTTTATATTTGTGTATTTCTCCATTTAGTCCTATCAGTATTTTCACCCTGCAGTTTGTTGCATACACATTGAATATTATTTATCTTCTAGATAACTAGACCCTTTTATCATGATGAAATATTTCTCTTTGTCTCTGTAACTATTTTGTCATGCTTTCTCCTGTGTGGATATTTTGTGATATCAAAGTAGCCACTACAACTTTCTTAAATTAGTATTTGCCTGATTCATCTTTTTCTATCCTTTATATGTATCTTAATAGTAAAAGAAAAAGTCTTTAAAAAAACATATAGTTGGGCCTTTACCCAGTATATCTACCAGTATGACAATATTTGCCATTTAATATATTATTTTAGTGTATTTATATTTCATGTAATTATTGATATGGCTGTTGTCAGTTAATGATTTGTTCCATCTATTACTTTTTTCCCTTCTATTTCTTTTTTTTTTTTCCTTTTGGACTGAAAACTTTTTAGTATTTCAGTTTATTTCTACTATTTTATTAGCCATACTTTTTTTTTTTTTAGTTTGCTCAAAAAAGGGTTCACAGATTACATCTTTTATATATCACAGTTTACCTTTAAATACTTTATCACTTTACATATAATATAGAAAACTACTTATTTTCCTTTCCCCTTTCCTGTGTGGTTTTCACTGAGTTTATTCTGTCCGGGTTTCATTGAACATGTTAGATTTGTAAGTCTATATATTTTTAACTAAGTTTGGAAGATCACAGTCTTTTTTTCTTAAAGTTTTATTTATTTATTTTTCCTATATTGCCACTCACATCTCTTCCTTCTGGGAATTTTGTGTTATAGGTTACTGAAGCTCAGTTCATTTGGTTTTTTCAGTTTTTCCCCTCTATGTGCTTTAACTTGGATATTTTCTCTTTACTTTCTTCAGGTTCACTGATACGTTCTTCTGAAATGTGCAATCTCATGTTAAGCCTGCCTAGTGCTTTTTTTATTTCAGGTGTTGAGTTTTATTTTTTAATAAGCTCTAGAAGATTTATTTATTAATATTTTATAATTTCCAGCTACCTCTTCATTATGTTCATGTTTTTTTCCCCTTAATTCCTTAGACATATTTACAGTGGTTATTTTAAAGTCCTTGTTTATTAATTTCTTTTTTGTGATTTTGAGATCTGCTTCTATTGACTGATGTCCCCCTTCATTATAGGTGATATTTTCCTGTTTTGGTCACATCTAGGAGAATCCCAGGGATGGTGGAGCCTGATAGGCTGCCANGTGCTGGGAAAGATTGAAGTTGAGAGGAGAAGGGGAGAACAGAGGATGAGACGGTTGGATGGCATCACCAGCTCTATGGACATGAGTTTGAATAAGCTCTGGGAGTTGGTGACGGACAGGAAAGTCTGGCATGCTGCAAGTCCATGGGGTCGCAAAGAGACATGACTGAGCGACTGAATTGAAGCTTTTTAAGTTAGGACCTAGGGTAACTTTTGCTCTAGGACTAGTTGAATCCTACTTGTAAGATGTACTGTTTTTGGAATTTCACTTCAATGCTTCAGTTATTCAACAAAGTCTTTTCATTTTGTCTCGTCTGAACTATAATAAAATATCTTCCAACCCCGTGTGAGCTCTGGTAGCTGTTTAGCTTATAATTCCTCATAGTTTATCTTTCTTTGTTAGTTATTATTTACCTAGGTTTGTGGAGTTTAACCTCAAATATATGCATCTTATTATTCAGCCAAAGATTCACAGGGATCTTCTGCAGATTTCTGAGGCTCTTTCTCCATGTTGCTCTTGTACTCTGGAACGCCTCACAACTTCCAGCTGTCCCAACCTTACCAAACTCTAATCTCCGACTCTTCAGCTCAGTGAGACTTCCATACTCTGTGTGAATCCCCCCTCCCTGCCACCTGGTCCAGAAACCGTATTAAAAGGCCAAGGTTATGGTAGAGTTCACCTCACTCAGTTCTCTTCTCTCAGGAATGCTGGCCCTGAAACACCTGATGTTCAACATTTGCAAAGAATTCTTTCATATTTTTTGTGTAGTTCCCTAATTCTTTACATTTGGTGGACTAGTTGTGTACCACTTTCTTCACTATGACCAGAAACAGCTCTTTAAAATTTAGTTTTTATGCTCTCTTTCATGAACGCTCTGTTCCAGACAATCCTAAACTGTTTCCTTTACACAATTTGATGTTCTTCAGTGTATTTGGATCTTATATGCCTTCCTAGAATGTACCTTCCCCTCTCATTTTTGTGTCTCACCTGTTACAAAGGCTATCTTAAAATTCATCCTTTCCAGAAAAGCTCCAGTGGTTAATCTATCCACCCCTCTTTATTCACAAGTCCTTTGTCATAGTTTGTAAATAGTTTCTAGTAGATTAAATTACACTTATGGCCATGGGGTTCTGTAAAAATTTTTTGGCATTTATTTTATATGTGACTGTTTTGCTGATGTTGATAAGCAAGACCTTATAAATGGAAGAAGTCTGTCTTCTACTTATTCCCGTTGTTGCAAAGCCACCTAAGCCAATTTGGCTGTCCCGAATTGAGTAAATATTAGTTACCCTCAATAGTTTGGTGCAGAGTCAATGTACTATGAAAGAAATGAAGCTGAATATGAGATCTTTCAATTAATGGGCCTCTTCCAAGATGATGGGGAGTTCCCTAACAACCTGTTTACTGAATGAATGTTTTAATACATTTTGCGAAGGACATATATTTGAACCACAATCAGTTAAGGAACTCTCTCATTCCTTTATGGATTTTTTTTTTCCCCAGCCAATCTCTCCTTTTATCAGGTGGTATTTAAGGGCGTTAGGGGGATGTAGCTAAGGAAAGTTGAATTGGTTTAGTTTAGGTTTAGTGGGATGTATTAGTGTGGCTTGCAAACATTTCCAGATATAGTTAACTTATTCCTATTTGTCCTGTGCAGGGATAGTCTGACTATCCACTGGGCAAACTTACCCACTGACATCATGGGAAGATACAAACCAGAGAGCCTACTGCAATAGAACAGGTTCTATGGCATTGAGTATTTACATGAGAGGGAGGGACACAAGGTTTTAACTGTGCAAAGCCAAACAATAATCTGTGAAGATTCTCCTAATCAAGACATATAAAGTTGTGATTGGAGCATTCAGTCCTCATCAATAATAAGAGAAATTTTGTTAAGAATATGCTTTATAAACAGTATACACAAACATTTCATGAATTTTTCTTTTTTGAAGAATTTATGCCAAATCAAATTGATCAGAATTCCTTATTTACAGGACACGAGTCCTGTGAGAGAGCTATAGTGAACATATCCACTGAAGTTGTGTATTGGTGCATTTAAACAATAAAAACAAAACATTTTGATCAACAAGTTAGAGGAAAGACTAAATTATTTTATTCTTTCTATTGAAACTATTATAGAATAATTGTCACATGAGGCTATCAGAGAATATGTGCTTAGTCACTCAGTCATGTCTGGTTCTCTGTGACCCCATGGAATGTAGCCCGCTGGGCTCCTCTGTCCATAGGATTTCCCAGCAAGAATATTGGAGTGGGTTGCCATGCCCTCCTCCAAGGGATCTTCCCAGCCCAGGGATTGAACACAGGTCTCCAACATTGCAGATAGATTCTTTACCTCTGAGCCACCAGAGAAGCCCATCAAAGAGTATACAGCCCCCAAATGTAGGAATATAATTCTAAAGCTGCTATTAGATATTAATTAATTAAAATCATGTTTTTTGGATTCTTTGTAACCCTCACTAACTTTTTAAAATTCAAAATCTATTATGATTTTTCCCATTTTGTATACATATTTACTTTTATACCTAATTTTGTATTTATAGTTTTTAATGCTTTTTCTCCAAAATGACCCTCAAGAGGTATGTCTCAGGCCTCATAAAAGTCGTACTCACCATTAGATGGCTGAAGATGTTTGCTTTTCCCCTTCATGTTTTGTTTTTCCCCTGTTATGTTTAAAGCTCTGAAAACCATTGCTGTAGCACTAAGCACCTCTCTTCATCTCCAATGCTGCTTGTTGCTATAACGNAAGAGAAATTTTGTTAAGAATATGCTTTATAAACAGTATACACAAACATTTCATGAATTTTTCTTTTTTGAAGAATTTATGCCAAATCAAATTGATCAGAATTCCTTATTTACAGGACACGAGTCCTGTGAGAGAGCTATAGTGAACATATCCACTGAAGTTGTGTATTGGTGCATTTAAACAATAAAAACAAAACATTTTGATCAACAAGTTAGAGGAAAGACTAAATTATTTTATTCTTTCTATTGAAACTATTACAGAATAATTGTCACATGAAGAGGCTATCAGAGAATATGTGCTTAGTCACTCAGTCATGTCTGGCTCTCTGTGACCCCATGGAATGTAGCCCACTGGGCTCCTCTGTCCATAGGATTTCCCAGCAAGAATACTGGAGTGGGTTGCCATGCCCTCCTCCAAGGGATCTTCCCAGCCCAGGGATCGAACACAGGTCTCCAACATTGCAGATAGATTCTTTACCTCTGAGCCACCAGAGAAGCCCATCAAAGAGTATACAGCCCCCAAATGTGGAATATAATTCTAAAGCTGCTATTAGATATTAATTAATTAAAATCATGTTTTTTGGATTCTTTGTAACCCTCACTAACTTTTTAAAATTCAAAATCTATTATGATTTTTCCCATTTTGTATACATATTTACTTTTATACCTAATTTTGTATTTATAGTTTTTAATGCTTTTTCTCCAAAATGACCCTCAAGAGGTATGTCTCAGGCCTCATAAAAGTCGTACTCACCATTAGATGGCTGAAGATGTTTGCTTTTCCCCTTCATGTTTTGTTTTTCCCCTGTTATGTTTAAAGCTCTGAAAACCATTGCTGTAGCACTAAGCACCTCTCTTCATCTCCAATGCTGCTTGTTGCTATAACAAAAGTGAAAAGATGTTTGCACTTTGCTACCAGATCACAGTAAAGGCAACAGTCAGGTTTGGTTCTACTTCATGTAACAAACTTGCACTATTAGGCAGGCAGAAGGACCATCACAAAACTTGTTTTGTAATCTTAATGGGGACCCAAGTCTATGTCCTTTCAGGTGCTCTGACAGTCCATTTCATGGAAAACTTGTATGAAGCAAATGATAATATTCTAAAGGCTGAATGCTGCTAAGCATCCCATTGGAGTCAGACAAACAGGAATCCTCAGGATCAGCATCTCTACCCATGATTGTATAGGAACTGAGCCTGGGTGAAAAGTAAGCACTTGCTGGATTCGTGTATCCTGTTCTTACAACGTGGGGACCCTCTATAGTATTTTATCTAATTCTCTTCTCTGGATCATCACTTATGTCACCAACAAAAAGCATTTCTAATATTCATTATACTAATTGTTGATAATTACTGGAGATGATGATAACTGAAGAACTCAGAGTTCTTGCTTCTGTGGCTTTCTTGGTAAATATTAGCTAGTCAGCCCTGGGTATGCATCCCCAGTCAGAGCAATCCTTGGGTGCAGATTAAATCTAAATCACACCCATATACAAATCACACTGCCAATGCTGAGGCGTTTCAAAGGAAATTACAGAGAATATAACATGTCTCTTCTGTTACAGTTGCTTTTTCATTGAGTCCTGAGGAAGCCAGTGTTCCCAGGCAGCTCTGCTCCTGTCTGTTCTATGTATTGGGGTTCTGCATGCTGCTTCTTTTGAGATAAATACAGTGGGTCCTGTTGTGTTTAAAGCTTTGAAAACCATTGTTTGAGCACCAAACACCTCTCTCCATGGCCAATGCTGCTTGTTGCTGTAATGAAAGTGCAAAGATGTATTTGAGTTGGTTTAGGCCAGTGAGAATGTGGGAGACTTGGTCTAGACCAGCTGAGCTGGGTGTAACAATTGTAATGTCATCTGATCTTCTCCTGTCTCTTCTCTCACTCCCCGTCATTTCCAATACATGCTCCCACCACATTAACCCACAAAGACCTTTGGTACTGGAGTCCAAATCTCCTTAATCAGGTTACTAAATCTGATGGTCAATTTTAAGTGTCAATTTGACTGGGCCACAGGGTGCCCAGATATTTAGCTAAACATTCTTTCTGAGTACATCTGTGAAGGTGTTTCTTGGAGAAACTAGCATTTGAATTAGTGAATTTACTAACGCAGATTGCCTTCCCCAATGTGGGTGGGCCTTATCTAATCCACTGAAGGCCCAAATAGAACAGAAAGAAGTGGGAATTCTCTCTCTGTCCGCTTTGACTGTTGAATTGGGATATCAGTTTTCTCCCGCCCTTGGAATCATCTCTCCTGGCTCTTAGGCCTTCAAGCTCAGACTCAGCCTACACCATCAGCTTTCCTAGGTATCCAACTTGTAGACCACGGACTGTGGGACTTCTCAGCCTCCATAATTATATAAATCAATTCCTTATAGTAAATATTTTTATATGTAAAATAAATCCTCCTCCACCTCTCTTTCTCTCTCTTGTTTGCTTTCTCAAGAACCCTGACTAATGCACCAAGGCACAACTGCATCTAGTCTTCTGGATTACAAGAGCAATACAGGGAAGACAGCTTAAAGGGGAGCTGATGGGACGGCCAGAGCCAGGATGTATGTAACCTTGGTCTATAGTGGACATCTGTCATTTGTCCGCTATTACCCCTTCTTTTTCTCTGGGACCAGTCATCTGTTATTTAGAACTGCCCCTCCCACTCCTAAAGATGAAGTTCTGTAAGTCCTTTTCTAGTTTTGTTCTTGGTCTCAGAGATGACCCAGTCACTCAAGACACAAACCTGGTGCTTCCAAGGATTTTTTTCTTAACTGAGAAGCAAGCCCTGCCCTGTCCAACAGCAAAGCTAGAATATGTGAGACTGGAGTTGCTGGGTGGAAGGCCCCTTGAACAGCACATCTCTGCCTTGCAGCACAAAGGCGAGAGGGAGGAAGAGAGTCCTGAGGGCCTGGGCCCTGCTCTAGCTGATGCCCAGCACTATTCCTGTCTCTCCCATTTGGGTTACATGAGTCCATAAATTTTCTTCATGCTTGAGCTTGTTGGAATTGAATTTCTGTCTGCCTTATTATTATTATTATTTTTAACAAGAGACATCCTAAACAAAGCACCAGCTAGGGCAGCAAAACCATAGAACCTGATACAATAAAAGACACGGAGACAAGGAAAATGGAAGAAATGTATGATAATTCTCAGAAAAAAAATCAACAGTGAGAATCAAATTTGCAGTCTTGGAAGTCTGTACCTCAGGGTAGAGAGAATGGGTACTGAAAAAGATAACCTTGAGATCTGAGCCCAGAAAGGCAGATGTGACTTCACTGGTTTCATTACCTTGAAGGATGGGACGGGATGGGATAGGGTAGGGCGGGATGGGATGGAAGCAATGGGAGAGCTCTGCTTTTCAAAGTGCTTGTAGGAAAGGGAGTAAAAGGTGAACGTGTCACACAGATATGAGCACAGCTGCATGGATATCCACAAACCACGAGTGTAGAGAGAATGACGGAAAAGAGAGGAGAGGAAGGGGATGCAAGGGTGGCAAGAGCTCGGGGCCGTGCAACCAGAGAGAAGAAAAGGAGGACTTGCTCCTAAGAAGCCTCACAGCCCGCGTGCTGGGCTGGGGCAGGGGGCGGGAGCAGGGGCATGTCTAGCGCCCTGGAAGCAAGGATGAAAGTCTTGGAAGCCTAGCCAGCCAGGCCAGGAAACACCCAGGTACGCACTGGGAGCAGGAGACACACTAGATGCAAAATGGACAGAATCAAGGGTAGACAGATGCAGACTCAAGGCCAAGCTAAGGGCAGAAGCCAGGTGACAGGAGGGAGTCGAATCTAGAGAGTAAGACACAGTCTGAGGGAGGAACCCAGGAGCAGAGGGCAGAACCTGGAACCGGATGAGCTGGGTGGGTATGGACGAGGTGAGCAGTTACAAGGCTGCAGACAAAAAGCCTGACATGGAATTCCACCTGGTGGCCATCTGCTGCTGAGCTGTCACTTTCATGCCTGTTTATTCACATGTGGTGCTACTGCCCTCGGGGCTCCAAGGCCTGAGCAAGCTTTCTGACAGCAAGATAGGGGAGGGATAGTGTGGGAATCTCACTCTACTGGACACAGCATGTCGGATACGTTCTCCTCGAACTGCTGACAGCTTCATCTTTCCTAATTTGAGGAAAGAAACGAGAACAGCTCTTGTGCACCTGACTCTGGGCACCCTGCTCTGCAGAAGTGCAAGTGACAGGGTCCCCAAGAGGAGCCAGCCTTTGCACAGGCCTGGCCAGATGAGGGCTCTGAACCTGTCAGGAAAGCAGATTTTAGAAATGTCCAAAGAAGAGTTGGGTAGGTCTCTGTGGGCAGAGGCTCTCAGTGAGCAGACAGCTCAAGAGGAAAAGGAGGCTAATTGGGACCAATTTTATTTTTTAACAGATGATGGCAAGAAAGCAGAACTCCTCAACTTATACTTTGCCTCCAAACTCTCAGCCAAGAAGACAGATATCCAGACTGGAAAAGATAGAATTAATGCTGGTTAGATGGGGATTCCCAGGTGGCTCACTGGTAAAGAATATGCCTGCCAAGCAAGAGGCATGGGTTTGACCCCTGGGTCGGGAAGATGCCCTGAAGAAGGAAATGGCAACCTGCGCCAGGATTGCTGCCTGGAGAATCCCATGGCCAGAGGAGCCTGGCGTACTACCCCCATCAGGTCACACAGAGTGGGACGTCACTGAGCACATGTGCAGAGGGAATGAAGCCACAGAGAATCTGAGAAGCAGACTTCACATGCCAGCTAAATACCTAAAGGCCCCCGTGGGATTTAGCCCCCTCAGAGTGCTCTTCAGATATTTCTCAGATGCCCAGAGTGCCTGGATCCAAATGTTTGTCCACTACCCCAAATCTCTGCCTGCTGCTAATGATACTCACAGACTGGGCACTGCAGGCCACAGCTAGTTCCTTCTACTGCGGCTACCATCAGGCAAGCCTTCAGCAAGGGACGCTGTGCTCCCTTCTGCCTCCCCATCAAAGCACAGGACTCAGCATTCCCTACATGCCTCCAAGCAGGACTGAGATTGATCAGTCCTTCCTTTAGAGCAGGAGCTGCACACCAGCGGGGAGTTCTGTCTGTTTCCGCACTTACACATCCCCAGGGTCTAGAACAGTTCCTGACACAGAGATGGAGCTCATTAAATCTCTAATCTTGGCAAGTCTTGGCTACACACTCCAAAATATAAGAACTAAGTGGAGAAAAACTAACAACAGTTAAAAGATGTTGCTAATTTCACGGTTCTCAGGCCCAGATTTAGGAGTTCTATTGTATAAAAAACAACAAAAATGCACCCTACCCCCACCCGCCTCGCCATGGGCAGGCCATGGCTTTGCACAAAAAAGATACTTTCATGGGAAGGAAAGGGTGTGTTCGGCTGATGAAACAGAAAGAAAGTATCCCCTCTATCCTCCCCAAGGAGACCCCACAGTGGGCGTGGGCAGTAGGTGGTAGCTTTGTGAAGAAGGCTGCCTTCTCTCAGCAGGGGCACCCCACACCACAGTGGGCGTGGCCCTGGTCTTGGACACCCAGCTTCGTGTCACCCCTTGCAAGCTCTTTGCCCCACGGACAAGTTGCTTTGTCTCCTTATGTGGCTCCCATCCTGCCGCCTGGCAGGAGTCAGTACAACTGCCCACTTGCAAGTGCCCTGGAGTCAGACCTGCTCTGCCTGGAATCCACCTGAAGCCCAGAAAGAGCCAGCCTGCCCGTGCTCATTTCCTGTCCCAGCACCTGCTCTCTGTGATTGCTGCTGGCCTACCCCTTCCCTTGGAAAAGCCGGCCCTCACACCAGGCCCGCCATCTTGCCCTGCCGTGACTAGTGGAACAGTTCCATCAGAACACAATCATCCAAGAGGTTTGGAGGACATCAGTCTCCAATAATGCCATGTGAAGGACAGGAATGATCCACCCCAGTTACGCTGCTTTGGGCATCCTTAGTTCTCTTCTGGGGAGAGAGGACTATTCTGCCTGAATGTCCCTTGCAGTCCTCTGGGCCTCAGCCCCTCACAAATGATTGCTCAGGGAAAACATCCTCTCAACTCCGCAAGAAAAAGCAACTACTGTAATTCATTGCATTCATACAGAATTAAGAAATATTTTCCCCTTCAATGAAAGTAAGGTCATAGCAACTCAGCTCTGGCTCCATCATATATGAAAACACACACTCTCAAAAAATAAAGCATTAATCATCCAAACCTAAAACCATATCCAGATTAAAGATGACTTTATAATTATTCCAAAGAGCACACACAGGGTACTTGTTTGCATGTGTTCATTACAAAATGACCCACCAGGTGTGATCAGATGGATTCAACTCACCATCTTTTTCTGGACCAAAACGGATACAGGTTTAAATGACAATTGCCTCACATTCTACTCACACGGTTCTCAAACACACACACACACACACAAACAGTAGGTTTCAGTTTCAGCCAGGACACACTCATGAGAAAAAATAACTTCGGGGAACTAAAAGACCTTCTTATTGTTAGAAATGGTGCCAAGTTTCTTGGCCTGAAACCATTTAACCTTTGAATGCTAAGAGGTCTTGCCAATGTCATTGCTGAATTCTGTGGAGAACAAAGCTATAGACTAGACCCAGGCAAATGTCCTGAATGCAAAAAATAGAAGCTGAATTCTGAGAACCACAAATGGTAAGCAACTTGGATCTTGGGTAGTATTTATGAAAGAATTGTTTAAAGGGAATTTATGAGCACCTATAAAAGGAAGTAGTGAGCACTAGGAGCCAGTATAGATTCACTCCTATTGTAAAGGCGTAGTAACCATTTTTCTCTTTCTGAGAGGACTATCAAGGGAATTCTGAGCCAGGGTCTGTGTTTCAGGAAGACAGCAAGACTATCCACTCCATAGCTGACCCCATAAATTAGAAATGACAAATCTGTGGTCTGTGCGTCCCTGTGTTTGTCTCTGCCCAGCTTTTATGATGCTCTTGATGCAGGTGCCAGTGGTCAGAGACGGGGGAGGGGGAGATTGTTTCCTTCCGCCCGCCCACTAGTGGTGACGTGAACGGTTATGCGTCCCGTGGGAGGTAGGGGCGGGTGGGCGTTCAGCCTTCTTCCCAGTCACTCAGGCTTGGCCGGGACGCTTGCCTTGGTGGACAGGGTGCAAGCAGAAGCTCCCTCTGCTCCCCCGGAGCCCTTCTAGGACCCCGTCTGCTCTTCAGCCTGAATCCTTGAACAAGAGGAAACGCAGAAGCAGAACCATCCCTGCGGCTCAGTAACCAGAGCAGAAATGAACCTTTATGGGACTTCCCTGGCTGGCCAGGGGTTAAGACTTTGCCTTCCGATGCAGAGGGCGCACATGTGAAAGTGTTAGTCGCTTAGTCGTATCAGACTCTTTGCGACCTCATGGACTGTAGCCCACCAGGCTCCTCTGACCGTGGTGTTTTCCAGGCAAGAATACCGGAGTGGGTAGCCGTTCCCTTCTCCAGGGGATCTTCCCCACCCAGGGATCAAACCCATGTCTCCTACACTGTAGGTGGATTTTATTTTCTTTTTTTACCATCTGAGCCACTAGGGGAGCCCAAGATGTCACATACCTCCCTGCCAAAAAACCAAAACATAAAATAGAAACACTATTGTAACAAATTCAATAAAGACAAGAAAACAAACAAATCTTTACTGTTATAAGCCACTGATACATTGAGGGCTGCATGTTAGCACAGCCTAACCTAGAAAAAGTGACAGAAGAGATCGCCCAGGAGAATCTGAGCCTTGCACTTCCCTTAAAAATCAAAAGATCCAATGACGGCCTCCAGGCCCCCATGGCAACAAATGACTGGAGATGAAGAGCAGCTCCCCTTTTGCATGGAGACCAGTCACCATCAGCCCACTTTACTCATTTGCATGACTTGCTGGCCCTTCTAAGGGTCTAACTCAAACTCCCATGCCACCCTTGTATAACAAGAGCCACAGAGAGTTAGACAGATGCTTTACCGTCTGAGCCACCAGGGAAGTCCTTGTAACAGCCAGTCCCGAGCAATAAGGCCCCGGTTCAGGCACTTGTCGCATGTTGCACATGGCTTCCTCTGCTTCCGACCTCACTCACACTCCTGCCTACAGCCTGGCAGCTTCTCCAAGCTCCTCAAACACAGAAGGCTTGCTCACAGCATAAACCATGCGAGGAACAAGGGCTGACTTGACCCTCTCCCAGCTTTCGTGAGTCGTTGCTGGAATCCATGAGCACGGCAGTTCACCCACTGCTCAGCTCCAGCACTGGGAGATCCCATCCACCCTCCTCCCATCCCTGGCAAGTGCTTCACAGCAGCGTGTGTGTGGGGGTGAGCTCAGGAGAGGACGGAAATGAACATATCCAGAGTCCTACTGCTGTGTGGCTGCTGCCACATGGAAGCCACCAATTGACTGGGAGCAAACCAAGAGTCTTGAAGGTCTATTGCTGACATTTGGGTGGTTACAGCTACCCTCTGGCGGCTTTCCAGGTAGCTCAGTGGTAAAGAGTTCACCTGCCAATGGAGGAGACACGGGTTCGATCCCTAAGTGAGGAATATCCCCTGGAGGAAGGAATGGCAACCCGNTGGGGGGGTGGGGAGTTGTCTTCCGCCCAGACCTCAGGGAATTGTTGAGTTAACTCTCTCTGTTGACTTTTTAGCCCATCCGGTTTCCCTTCAGGGAGATTGTGCAACCTCCATTCATCTTGAGGTGTTACTGAGAGGACGAGTAAATAGATGGTTGAGCCCATGCAAACAGTGGGTCTTTCGTGGGGGAAAACGTCACTTGTGCTCCCAATTTAGACAGCAAGTCTCTTCCTAACGAAGGTACTGGGCATTCAGGGATGTACAAAAATTCATGAGTCACTTGGTATCCCCCCATCTGACATTTTCAGGGTAGGCTAGAGACACAAAGGCTGCATTTATCACCATGTGAGACCCAGGAGCCTCTGGCTGGGTCCATTGGCGTATATAGTCTATAGGCCTCGCACAGTCTTTCACAGGACTCAGAGGGTGATTCACTTTCCCTTTGAATCACTTCGGAGGGTTTTGCGATGCCCACAGCTTTTCGGGCCCCCCTCTTGCAGCCGCCCGGTATCTCTCCAGGTGGCCCCTCACTTCCTCTGTGTTACAGTCCCCACTGGGCCTCTCATTGGAGTTGGCTAGTTCTGCCCACCGCTGCGGGTTTGCAGTACCCTCAGGTGCCATCTCTCTTAACCATTTTCTGACCTCTGTTAGGATCCTGTGTCTTTCCTCAGTGCTGAAAAGGGAGACTAGTAGTTGGATTATGTCATCCTATGTAGGGCGGTNTTGGAGTTGGCTAGTTCTGCCCACCGCTGCGGGTTTGCAGTACCCTCAGGTGCCATCTCTCTTAACCATTTTCTGACCTCTGTTAGGATCCTGTGTCTTTCCTCAGTGCTGAAAAGGGAGACTAGTAGTTGGATTATGTCATCCTATGTAGGGCGGTGGGTTCGAAAAATAGTCCCCATTAGCCTAATCATGGCTTGTGGCTCCCCCAAGCATGGTGGAGTGTGTCTTTGCCAGTTTAATATATCCATAGAGGAGGCATTACCTGCCAGATCCCAGAGGGAGAAGGAGGATCGGCGTGTCTTTACCTGCCGGTCAGCACAGCTGAACCAGAACACCACGTGACCCAAGACTGCTTCTCCCTTAACTTTTAAAGTCCATTCTGCCTCGGTGGGCTTGATCAGGTGTGGATGAAAACACAGATGGGTTAAATATCCCACGTCCCAGGCCGTCTCCGGAAAAGCCAGTTCATACTCATTTATGTATCCCCCTCCTTCTAGTCTGACAATTCCGAGGGGGTCAAGAATTTCATAGCAGATGGGACGCNGGCTTGATCAGGTGTGGATGAAAACACAGATGGGTTAAATATCCCACGTCCCAGGCCGTCTCCGGAAAAGCCAGTTCATACTCATTTATGTATCCCCCTCCTTCTAGTCTGACAATTCCGAGGGGGTCAAGAATTTCATAGCAGATGAGACGCCTCCTTGGGGAGGGCAGAATACGAGCACACAAAAACCAAGTTTCTTCTCCTAAAAATCCCCTGGCAATTGCTTGGTAATAATTTTCCCCAAGACGGCGTGGACACCACCTCCTTAATGACCTTCACAAAATTCCTTCCTAAGCCCTAACATGCTCGTCAACCTATGTACTAAGCAATCATTGCCACCTGCCTATTCCAAGGTCTTGTGGGTCTGTGCCCATTCTAGTCCCTCCCGGGGGGTGATCAGGCCTCCTCTTCCACCCTGCCAGATGGGTTACTACTCACCTGAGTTCTCAGATCCCCTGCTGCCATTCACTACCTGCTAACATGAAAGGTCTGGCCATTGAAAACCTTCCAGAAGGGAGAGGTGCCTTCCCCCCTCTAGAAGATTCGAGCCTCAAGGCCTTGGAGTAGTCCCAAATGGGACTTGTCTCCTCAAAGTGAGGAGTTTCCTGGCCCATGCACCAAATGTTGTAGCCACATGTTCCGGGAAGCAAACTCACTCAGAAGGACAATGCAGATCAGTTCAGTTCAGTTCAGTCGCTCAGTCGTGTCCGACTCTGCAACCCCATGAATTGCAGTGCGCCTGGCCTCCCTGTCCATCGCCAACTCCCGGAGTTCACTCAAACTCACATCCATCAAGTTGGTGATGCCATCCAGCCATCTCATCCTCTCTTGTCCCCTTCTCCTCCTGCCCCCAATCCCTCCCAGCATCAGAGTTTTTTCCAATGAGTCAGCTCTTCGCATGAGGTGGCCAAAGTACTGGAGTTTCAGCTTCATATCATTCCTTCCAAAGAACACCCAGGACTGATCTCCTTTAGAATGGACTGGTTGGATCTCCTGGCAGTCCAAGAGACTCTCTTCAAGAGTCTTCTCCAAGACCATAGTTCAAAAGCATCAATTCTTTGGCTCTCAGCTTTCTTCACAGCCCAACTCTCACATCCATACATGACCACTGGAAAAACCATAGCCTTGACTAGATGGACCTTTGTTGGCAAAGTAATGTCTCTGCTTTTTAATATGCTATCTAGGTTGGTCATAACTTTCCTTCCAAGGAATAAACATCGTTTAATTTCATGGCTGCAATCACCATCTGCAGTGATTTTGGAGCCCCCCAAAATAAAGTCTGACAGTGGAGTGCAGTTTATTACACCAGTGGGCCC
The DNA here is from genome assembly GCA_006410875.1 of Neotragus pygmaeus. Taxonomy (NCBI): domain Eukaryota; kingdom Metazoa; phylum Chordata; class Mammalia; order Artiodactyla; family Bovidae; genus Neotragus; species Neotragus pygmaeus. The sequence goes on from SJYV01007170.1 coordinate 1,297,889, forward strand.
AAGGAAAAGTCTCTTCTTAGCCAAAAACCCCAACCAGTTTTTCTGAAAACCTTATATACCCTAAGTGTACGTCCCCAAACCCACCTCCCCAAATTCCCTGAAACTAGTCTGAACAAAGGAAAAGAAAGATACAATCAAAGTTAGCCCATGATTCACATGCCTTAAGCCTAGGTAGTTAACACGGGACAATTATCAATAGGCCTGTGGTCATACCCCAATAAGCATAATAGAATTTATGATTCTATTTGGTTACACAGATAATTAGGGTATTCTTTTAGGCAGCAGAGTGTCTAGGTATGAGCCCTGAGGCTCTTCCATCCAGGGGCCTGGTTTTCCAGCTGGTATGTGGTTTCCATAGATACTGGGCATATAGCTCAAAGTTCACAATCTGGCCCAAGATGGAGTCCTGCTTTCAAGATGGAGCCTGTTCTGTTTCCTCCTTCATTCCCCGCTCTTGACGCTCTTAACTCATAGTATGAGCATCATTCATAGGGATATATTGCACCCTGACCCTCCGACCTCCTATTTGGGAGAACGACATCAACCTTTGGATTACAGAGTTCATAATATATTGTGAAATAAGGGTCCACAAAGCAGGCCTATCAGGGCAACTAAAACAATGGTAAATATAGTTTTCCACCAATCACCCTTCACCCAAGATAGGACCAAAGTCCAAAAAGGAAGATTATCATCAGACATAACTTTTATCTGACCTTTCATGTCATCTAGGGTGGCTGATATATAGCCAGATAAATCAGGACTATATACACAACATTCCACTTTGATTATAGCACAGGTCCCTCTTTTTGTACTGAAACTATGGTTAATCTCAAGATGATACCAGCAAGTCCTTGTAGCAGCAGTTGATTGTAGAGCTTCATCTCTGTTTCTTCTTTAAGATGATCTTGGTTTCTCGGGGATCAGTGGGGTCCTTTTGTATCGTCAGCTCAGCATCCTCCGGGTCTGTGTCTCTCTTCACCCTCATGTGGAGGATCCAGGGAGTGACACCTGCAACTTTAACTGCAGAAGGGCTGGTTAGAACAACAGTGTATGGACCCTTCCAGTGTGGGGCCAAGGAGTCGTATTTCCAGTCCTTGACCACACTTGATCCCCAGGCACAAATTCGTGAATCTGTTCCCCAAGGGGGAATGGCACTCTTTCTTGTACAAGCTTGCTGCTGCTGCTAAGTCACTTCAGTCGTGTCCAACTCTGTGCGACCCCCGAGATAGCAGCCCACCAGGCGTACAAGCTTAGTTACCTGATTTATTACCTTACCCAGTTGCTCCATCTGCTCTGAAATCTCATCTCCCCTTACCCGAGGCAAATTTGTTGACACCTGTTTTATTATGGGAGGGGGCCTCCCATACACATTTTGTATGGAAAAGAGACATGTGACTGCGCGGTCATCCCGAGTCTGAGCAGAGCCGTCGGAAACAGGTCCACCCAGGAGCAGTCAGTCTCTAAGATCCACTTGGAGAGTGTCTCTAAGTGTCCGGTTGGTTCCTTCCACCATCCCAGAACTCTGGGGCCTATATGTTGTATGTAATTTCCACTTGATGTTTAAAGTTTTGCTTACCTGTTATACTAAATCAGCTATGAAAGCCAGGCCATTGTCCGATCCAATGCTCGTAGGAAATCCAAATCTGGGAACCATCTCCCTAAGCAGGCACCGGGCTCCTTTTGATGCTCTTTCATTCTGGGCAGGAAAAGCTTCTACCCATCCCAAGAACGCACATACTATGACCAGCAGGTAATGGTAGTGTCGGTGAGGGTTCATTTCAGTGAAGCCCACTTCCAGGTGTTCAAAGGGCAGAGTGCCTTTTACCTGAATCCCGGGAGGTTTCTGTCTGTGCCGAGAGGCAGCATTGACCTGTGCGCAGGAAGTGCAGTTCTGAGATTCTGTCCTTTTGACAGCGGGAGGACATTTCAGCTCCCTTAACTGCGTTACAAAAAGGGCTGAAGTGTGAGTCTGTTCTGTTTCCTCCTTCCTTCCCACCTGCTTGGTTTAGATAAGGCACCTGCCCTTCCTATCCCAGGTCAGTGGAGCTTTCTCAAGGAGGCCTCCCTGATTGTCCTGGTCCTCCCACCCTGGATCCACGGTCACAATGCCCATGCCTCTCCTTTCCGGCACATCTTCCGTGGGCAGCTGTCCCTTCATTCGTGGGGTGATCTGAGCCTCCTGTGAGCCGCTGGTCTCCGAGAGGGCAGAGCCACGTCTGTGTGCTCAGCTGGCACTTCCTTAAATAAAGGAAGGGGGAGAAGAAGGCTTATGAGGTGCTGTGTGCTTCCAGGGGCCTAAGGGCCATCTGGACACAGCACATGATCATCCACAGGGTGCTCTCCAGTTCTTGAGGTCCCCACCCCACCCAACTCCCTCCAAACCTCTATAACCACCAAGTCAGGAAGTCCATTGTTTGGTTAAGCCCTGACCTCACACTTCAGCCGTTTTTGTAATGAAGTTAAGGGAGGTGAAATGTCCTAATGCTTGAGTTTAGCTAAAAGTTTAATCTATTTTTAAACATTCTCTCTAGCAAGAAATATTTGCACTGCAAGAGAATGTGAGGCAGCCAGAGGAAGGAGACGCTGGAAAGATTTAGGAACGAAAGGGAATGACTTTGGCCACATCCTGTTGGTGCCTCTTGCTCTTACCACTTGGGTTGCTGCTGTCTGAAGAGAGCTCCTTTGCCACATGTCAAACATCCCAGGCATCTGTCAGAAGCAAGCACAGTAAACTTTAGAAGCCTTCCCTGGTCCACCTGAGTAGAGTTGGACCTCTGACTTTGAAGAGGGAATTCACAGGGCCTGGATTCCATCTCAGGCCTGTTCATGCTGATCATGCTCGGCCACCTTTCCAATGGACTCTGAGCTCTGTGTTTAGTGCCTATGAAAACAACAACAGAAGGATAAGACCCCCTCTGGACAGGCCACAGATTTTTCCGGACCTATCAGAGTGTCACCTCGGGCTTATTGATCATTGGCCAATTGTTTAACTGTTTGAGCACATAACACGTGAATGATGGGGTTATTGGGATTGTATTTACCCTTCCTTTGTTTATGTAAGTCTGAAGGAATTTGGAGTGGTGGGTTCAGACACGTACACACGGGGTATAAAAGACTTTCACAAATGCTGGTCGGGATCCTTGGCTAAGAGGAGACTCTGCCTTGGGCCTGCCTAAACTGCACTCCACTATCTGCATTGTCCTTCTGAGTTAGTTTGTTTCCCAGAATGCATGGCTACAACAACTCCACTGGGGCACTGCCTCCAGATGTCCACCATGATTGCATCCATCACACAGTATTCCAAGGATGTGGGTATGTGTGATGTCTCTCTTACAGGGCCACAAACTCTCTGAGAGCAGTGCCCTTGACTGCATACCCTTCTATCTCCAATACCTGTCGTAGAAGTTGGCGGGGTAAGTTAGGATTTCTGGTTGCAAGTTATAGAAATCAACTTGATCTCCCCACTTAGGCGAAACAGAAGTCACTCATGCTTGGTCAGCCCACCCTGACCTTATGTTGTTGCTAACAACCTATGTTGTTGTTAAGCTGCTCGGTCGTGTTGGACTCTTTGTGACCCCGTGGACTGTTGTGTGCCCTTCAGGCTCNGAGTTAGTTTGTTTCCCAGAATGCATGGCTACAACAACTCCACTGGGGCACTGCCTCCAGATGTCCACCATGATTGCATCCATCACACAGTATTCCAAGGATGTGGGTATGTGTGATGTCTCTCTTACAGGGCCACAAACTCTCTGAGAGCAGTGCCCTTGACTGCATACCCTTCTATCTCCAATACCTGTCGTAGAAGTTGGCGGGGTAAGTTAGGATTTCTGGTTGCAAGTTATAGAAATCAACTTGATCTCCCCACTTAGGCGAAACAGAAGTCACTCATGCTTGGTCAGCCCACCCTGACCTTATGTTGTTGCTAACAACCTATGTTGTTGTTAAGCTGCTCGGTCGTGTTGGACTCTTTGTGACCCCGTGGACTGTTGTGTGCCCTTCAGGCTCCTCTGTCCATGGGATTTCCCAGGCAAGAACACTGGAGTGGGCTGCCATTTCCTTCTTCAGGGGGTCTTCCCGACCAGGGATTGAACCGTGTCTCTTGTGTCTCCTTCATTGTTAAGGCAGATTCTTTACCTTAACAATGAGTTATGAGCCTCTCCATACTTCCTCCCAATTCCCAGAAACAGGCTAGTCTTGTGGGTGGGCTCTTCACAGAGAATACGCCAAGAAATGGGCACTAAACACTGGATACTAAGCCCTGAAGGACAGAGGACCTGAAGCAGGGTAGGAAGAGTGGGAGGCGAGGGGGCGGCCACACTGAAGACCAGCAACTTAGTTGGGGCCATTATGATGGTTCCAAATTCAGCTTAGGAGTCTCCCCTCCCACCTCTCACTCTTCTCCCTTTCCTCAGCCCCACCAGTTCATTAGACTCAGGAAAACGAGGGCACCACGCTCACCAGCCCAGCACACATGCCAGGCTGGGGCTGACACACGAACCCTAAGTGCTGGATCCCAACAAAGTGCCTGTAAAGTTTGAGGACCATGGGGCCAGACACCTCCTCCCTGCCAGCAGTTATTTCATTCTTTTCTCAACTTGTCCTTGCTTCTTAATTGCTCAATTTCTTCTCTTTGTTTTCCTAGTTAAAGGCTAACAAAGAATGAATTGAGTATTTCAGTCGTTTGTGGTCATCATTAATTTCATGGTACTCTGCATTTATTAAGTCTTATTTCCCCTTCATAATCTCCTTTCCCCTGATATTTGTAAAAAGCACATCTTATTCTCCTTAATTGCTTTGGCTGGTGTGATCTAATTCTGATTTTTCGCCACTCTTATCTTTTTTCCAGGAAGCTTTAACTGATGCGGAGTGTTCTCATTTAATTCTCTCCCTTTTTCTCCACACATGGGAGTGTGTTTCTCTGTGACTCTCAATCTTTGGAGGAAGTTGCCACTGATTATATTTTGCTTCCCCTTTAGAAGAAGTGCTGGGTGGCCTGGGCTTTAGTTATGGGGGGCCCCCTCCTTTGCCACCTGTTTCTCCCCTGAAAACCACCCAGGTTTCTCCAGTTTTCCATCTGCAGCCAAAGGACTATTTGCCCCTCAGCTGCTGGTGGTTCTTCCCCTGGCTGTTTCGCGGCCAGTACAGAAAGCTATGCCTGGGGCAAAGCGGGAGAGGAAGCTGTGCAATCAGATGGGCCACCAATTAGCAGCTCGGGGCATGGACTGCTGGGGAAGCTAATGACTGGAAAGATGCTGCCCACCCAGCAGGGCCAGTGGCCGTGGATAATTAAGCGCTTGCTATCAGTGACAGTGAAACATCCTTCCTGATCTACGTCTACCTGAGTGTCGTCCAGCTCTCATTTCTGAACTGCAGCACCTCAGTTTTGAGTTTCTCAGGGGCATGTTGCTCGTGGCTCTCATTCACCATCTATTTTGTTCAGCCTTGGCTTGTAGTCAGTCATTTGTGTGTGTCCCAGATGACAAAACCTGTCTCATCATCTCACCCCTTGGCAATGTAAACATACTTGGATCCCCTGGCCCTTATGTCTATGGACACATTGCTTGAATTACTCTAGAGCTATCTCTGGCCTCCCCTCTCCCTCAGCCTCCACTTGGAACAGCTCCCCAGTCTGCATCTTTGCTGTATACCCCTTCCTGTTTGCTGAGATGCCCTTGCTAAAGTCTCCCTGGTTGCAGTGCCCGTAGTGGAGGCCACGCTGCACCGAGCCCCTGTCTCTCCGCGGCCACTCTCGATTGTTGGTCCTTTATCTGCAGCTCCCCGCTGCACCAAGGGGAAGCTAACCCCACCCACTGCTCTAGGAAGGGAGCTTGTGGCTCAGCCTAACCGAGTCAACGTGATTCCCTTCCCTGGTCATTCTCATTGGTTTGGTGTGAGCACAGGACTCTGTTCAAACCAACAAGGCCTGAAAGGGCATCTATTGAAGATTCTTTGGAACAAAATCTTCCTCACTTTTCTGAGCAAGCTTATGGGCCACAGGCGTTGGTGGCCGTCTTTACCAGCCTGGGGAAGAGTCCAGCTGAAAATGAGGCCAACACGGAAGAGCACGGCACCAGGAGACACAGAAAGGCTATGAGTCTTGGTTTTAATATTTGAGCTCATGAATCCAACTGCATTGAACCACTCTAGACCTACGGTTGTTTAGTTGCTAAGTCATGTCTAACTCTTTTGTGACCCTATGGACTGTAGCCCACCAGGTTCCTCTGTCCATGGGATTCTTCAGGCAGGAATACTGGAGTGGGTTCCTTCTTCCAGACCCAGGGCTCGAACCCATGTCTCCTGCTTAGCAGGCAGATTCTTTACCACTGAGCCACCAGGGAAGCCTGCAGCATCCTACAGCCCACCTCCAAGCTGTAAACACGTCCCACCAGCACTGCCTTCAAGATGCATCCATAATCCAGCCCCTCCCTGTGTGTCTGTCGCTCCCTTCCCAGTCCTGAGGCTCAGGCCACTGCAACGCCTGCACACTGAACCCCTGCCTCCACTCCCAGCCCTCGTGCACTCTTCTCCACAAGGTAGCCTGAGTGATCCTGTTAAACCCGTAGGTCAGATAATACCACTGCTCTGCTTAGAACCCTCTAAAAGCTCTCTGTTCAGCTGCAAGAACTTTTTCTGGCCTCACAGGCCTTGCATGACCCACCTGCTGCCCTCTGACCTCATCTCCCGCCACTCCTGCTCTAGCTCGGCCCACGCCGTGCTCACTGGCCTTTGACTCCCGCCTTTGATAGTCCCCGCTCCCTGGGACACCTTCCATCAGGCCTCTGCACAGTTTGCTCCCTCTTGCCCTCACAGCTCTGCTCACCCGCTGCCTTTCCAGTTAGGTCATCTCTGCCCAGTCCTCCCTAAAGTAGCCCTTCCTTGTCACTCTGTATCCCCTTGCCTTGCTTGATTTTTCTTTGTATCAGGCATCACTTCCTGAAAAACAACATATATGTGTGGCTATTATTATCTGTATCTCCTCCTGAGCATGCACATCCTATGAGAAACTGGGGGTGTTCAGTTTGCTGCTCTGCACCCAATTCTTAGAAAGGCAGCTGGCTCATAGCAGAGACTCAAAGTGTTGTCAGCTTACTGATGGAATGAATGAATGACCTAATGACTTCCCTATTATGAATAAGGCATTTTCATTGGACTTGATGCCACTTGTAGACAGAGAGACCTAATACAGTTGTTTAAGTAATAGTTGCTTAAAAACTGGACAAATACCTTAGCTTTGGTCAGATTGTAAGCTGTCTTCAAATATTAATAATAACAATATCTGGCCTGCAACTACCCCTGTTAAGTCCCAAGTCAGTGTCGCATATGGTGCCGCTTATGCAACACTTATACGTCGGTTTTGCAACACAAACGGGGCAAATCCTGTCCTCCCCCCACATCACAGGCAGAGCGTGGTTCGGAGGTCGTGAGCAACAGAGCGGGGACCACAGCCCACACTGCCTTGCTCCCAGCCACAGCTCTTCTCGGTTTTGCGTTTCTGTCCTCCGATCTGCACTTTCATAGCCTGACACTCCTCCACAGCCCCGGGGGAGTGCTCAGAGATTCGGGTCCATGCGGTCTCTATTTAGCTAACATTTCCAATTCCCTCTTCTCCGAGAGCCAATAAAACGGAATCTTTCCCTCATGAGATCGTGGGCTCTTCGGAAAAAAAGACAAGCAAGCATATGGTCTCAGGAAATCAAATCTGCCTTGTGAGATAAAAATTTTTCTCTCTGTAAGTCAGCCCATGTGTAACATTCCGTGCAGCTGCCTTTTATATGTTGGGGGGCTCGCGGACAGCAGGCGCGTGCTCCTGCTTGAGTGGCCGCAACACATGGCGAAAAATCCTTCCACAGCCCCTTCTCCTCCGGAGCGGTCCCCAATCCCCCCACCCCCGCCGCCC